>CM076575.1:16984453-17011954 GCA_034641835.2 Pinus albicaulis
CCTTCTTACCCATAGTGTTTAGCCAAGCTTTTGTATAGTGGTTTTTTTGCTCTTCGTGTCACACATACGAATAAATGAGAGTAATGACAGAAGAAAGGTGATGAGACCGTTTTGAATATGAACGCGTTTTGAATATGAAAGCGGATGAAATATAATATTTTAATTGTGAAACGACTTTAAATCTAAACACAATCTCATTTCACATTAATAATCAATCCAATCATTTAATATAATCATTAAAGCGCATAACGGATTTGACATATGGGAAGATTTCCTTGGGATAGCGCGCCTACATGAATCTGCGACATTGCGATCTGCGTTTTGCTGCGCAATATCGCAATATCGCAATGTCGCAATATCGCAAAATGAAGTTATTGCAGTTATGAAAATAGCGCAAAAGAAGAAATTGCGTAATAGCGCAAAAGCGCATATTGCAAAAAGCGCAAAATCGCATAATCGCAAAAGCGCAAAATCGCAAAAGCGCATAATCGCAAAAGCGCAAAATCGCAAAAGCACAAAATCGCAAAAGCGCAAAAGATATTTATTAATCATTTCTATTTTCTGCGCTATGCGATCTGCGATCAATGCGTTTTATATATACCATTTTGTTATGGATGCGCTATCTTGTTTAAAGAGCAATTTTATTATAATCTATCATAAACTTAAGTGTTTCTAAATATTATTTCTAAGGGATTTCTATAGGTTTATGATAGAAAGTTTTATTTGAAAAGGCAAACAAATCCTAATTGATTTTTTTGGATGTTTAACTAAGGGTCCTCATTTATTTAGTATTATTACTAATAATAAATAAAAAGGGGGGTTGTTGTTGGTCACAACATTGGCGATTCACTGAAAGAAACCATTATCTCTGAAAAAATAAAATGAACATTATATCTTTAGTAAGTAAAGGTTTTTAAAGATAATGAAAACTATCTTAGGATAATTCAAATAAAATGTCACTATGAAAAATAAAAATAAAAATCATTTCATAATTTCTTTCTAGTTCTTTAAGAAATAAAAACATTTTGGGTTATATCAAGCTTTGATTGGTGTTAATAATGAAGTAAGTGGATTTCTCCAAGTTTTGGTTTTATAATATACTCTATTGCCATAGGTATTGCCTCTGCTGCCAGCAAACGTTCATAGTCTCGACAGGGTTACCTTTAAACCATTACCATTCATTGTCCCATCCAACTAAAATTATGACCTTTTAAAAGATAAATTCATAAGACCTATTATCTCATGTTTTTGTCTTTTATTTATTTTTATTTTAAGAGCCATTGTTCTGGTTTGGCAGCCAGTTAATAACAATGCCATTCACTAGTTATAATTAAATTGAACAAGCTGGCTCGTGATGAGACCCCTTGTCTTATATTTATAAGCCATTACCCTGTTTTGGTATGCAGTATTGGTAATGTCAGTTTTATTACTCCTTATGAACATGGTAAGTCGGCTCGTAATGAGACCTCTTATCTCTTAAAATTTTTGTATAATTTCTTAGAATTACATTCTAAAAAATCACAACTTAAATGGATGGGGTGAAATAGTTTTATCCTTAAGAATCAATGGATGACAATTTTCAGAGTTTTTTGAATTCCAAAACTTTGAAAAAATCTATACTTTGATAGTTAACCTTTCTCTACTTAATAAACTTTATAATGATTTACATTTTTCTCAAGTTTTCAAAAGATCATGTAAATGATTGAAATAATCTTTTCAAAGTTTAACATCTTATTTTAAACTACTCAAAAACTGTGATCATTACTTTAAAAATTCTTATTTACACAAAATAAATATTTATAATATTTTTCCAAAGAAATTTTCTCAAATAGTAAACAGTCAATGAAAGACTCATAAACAACCTTTATTTGCAAAAACAAAAACAATCAAAAACTTTGCAGAAAGAAATATATACAGTTTAAGAAGGGGTTACCTCCTTATGAAAATAATTTCTTCAAGATAAGCCCATTTACAGGAAGACACTCTCTCTTACCTGTTAGATCTTGGAGTATGAATGTATTTGAGCTTATCTTCTCAACGATCTGAAATGGTCCAAGCCACATTTTCTGAAATTTGGTATGTTTACCTTTTTCTTCGTGTGCTTTGTCCCATTTCAAAACGAGATCACCAATTGACAAAATTTTTGAGCCGGTAGAACTTGCATCAAAAGAAGATTTTACAAGCTGTTGATGTTTTTCATGAGTAATTTTTTCTTTATCCCTATCTTCTTCTAGTTTAAGGATTTGATCATACCTCAATTGAATGGATGATGAAGGATTTTCTTCAATAAATTGCACTAGGACTAATGATGGAAGAGTTAAGTTTGATGGTATCACAGCTTCTTTTCCATAAACCAGATTGAAAGGTGAAGTCCCTATTGAAGCTTTTTCAGTGATACAATCAGCCCATAACGCAAAGATTAAAGATTTGTGCCAATTCTTTTGATTTTGATCAACGGTCCTTTTAATGATTTTGATAAGGTTTTTATTAGTGGATTCAACCAAACCATTACCTTGTGGATAATAATTTGCTGAATATTTTAATTTAAAACATCTTTTGACTGCAAATTCAATTAAACTATTTCCAGAGAAGTAAGATGCATTATCGAAGACAAGAGCTTGAGGTACACCAAACCTGGTTATGATGAATTGATCTATGAAATCAATAATTGCATCAGAATTGGCTACCTTCAAGGGAATTGCCTCTACCCACTTTGTAAAGTAATCAGTTGCAGTAAGGATGTACTTGTGTTGTTTGGAAGAATGAGGTACTATCTCACCAATAATGTCAAGCCCCCATTGTTCAAATGGTTGCTCAATAGTTACTGGTTGCAAAGGAAAAGCTGGTTTCCTTTGTCTTCCACTTGCAGTTTGAAAAATTTGGCACTTCCTTACGTAATCATGCGTATCTTTAAAAAGGGTAGGCCAGTAATAACCAGCGCAAATTATTTTGTGAGCTGTGGTATCACCTCCAAAATGACCTCCTGCTGGTCCATCATGCAATTCCTGCAAAACCTTTTCAGCTTCAGTCTTTTCCAAACATCTTAATAAAATTGAATCATAATTTTTTCTAAATAACACATTATCAATGATCTCATATTTAATAGCCTTTAACCTTAAAGCGTGTTTACTCTTATAACTGAGATTAGAAGGAGCATACCCATTTTTCAAGTAATAGATAAGATCAGCATACTGAGATCCGGAATATGTAACATTTATCTGACTTACTTGAATATCTTGATTTGAATCTTGATTTTCTGGTATGTTATGAGCTCCTGCCAATAATCTGCAAAAACCTTGTCCTCTAACAATCTTAGCTGGTTTAATATCAATATCACATTCTTGCAAGGCTGTTACCCAGTTAGCTCTCTTTTCTCCTACTTCTTTTTGAATTAATAATTTCCTCACTGCAGAGAATGGGACAATGATTTTTGTATGTGTTTTCAAGAGAAAAGGTATGAAATGTTTGATTGATTTAAACACAGCAAAGGCTTGTTTTTCAACATCGGAATAATTAAGCTCAGCTCCTTGCAGATTTGAGCTAAAGAAAGAAATTGGTGCTTCGATTTCTTGATCATTGAGTTGTGTTAAAACGGTTGCATAAGATGTTTCAGTGGCTAGAGTATACAAAGTAAAATCTTTAGAAAAATCCGGGGTATTCAATGCTAGTGCATTAATGATTGCTCGTTTGATTGAATCAAAAGCTTCTTTTTCTTTATGCATCCATTTGAATATTGAATTCTTCTTGATCATATTTTGCATAGGTAAAACAATTAAAGAAAAATCAGGAATAAATCTTTTAACAAAATTGATCTGTCCAAGAAATGATTGCATGGATTTTGTGTTATGTGGTAAAGAAATATCAGAAATTTCTTTCACTCTATCTGGATCAATATATATACCATCTTTTGACACAACAAATCCTAAGAGTTTTCCTTCATCTAAAGAAAAGAAAGATTTCTTTGGATTTAAGGAGATACCAAACCTTCTACATCTTTCAAATATTTGTTTTAAATCATGTAGATGATTGGCTCTCTTTTTTGAAAATACTGTTATGTCATCAAGATAAACAACAACTGATTTATTGATCAGACCTTTGAATGCTATATCCATGGCTCTTTGAAAAGTTGCTCCTGCATTTATTAGACCAAAAGGCATTTTCTGATAAGCATAAGTTCCCAATTTTGTTCTGAAAGTTGTTTTCAATCTGTCATCTGGATGAACTAAAACTTGATTATAGCCCGAAAATCCATCGAGAAAAGACATAAGTTCAGAACCAACTACCTTTTGAAGTATCTGTTCCATGGTTGGCAATGGGAAATTGTCTTTTAAACATGCCTTGTTTAAATTTCTGAAATCAATACAGATTCTTATATCACCATTCTTCTTCCTTACAGGTACCATATTGGAAACCCAATTAGAGTGCCTGACTGGAAAAATGATTTTGGCTTTCAAAAGTTTATTAAGTTCTAATTTGATTTGACTTTCGAGATTTGGATGGATCTTTCTCAACTTCTGTTGAACAGGTTTAATATCAGGAAGCATTGGAATTGTATGTTGAATAATCGAAGTATCATATGTTTTTAGATCATCGTAATTCCAAGCAAAAACGTTTTTATACTTGTTCAGCAGTTTAATGAATACATTCCTTTCCTCTGGTGTTAAATTGAGTCCTAAATTAACGTTTTGAGGTTTGGAATCAGAACCAAGATTTACCAATTCAAACTTCAAAGTAGAGCTTTGAAGTTTCGTATTAGTGACTTTCTTGAATCTGTCTCTAATGTCATATAAATCCTCTAATTTAACAACAGATTTTGGAATGGGGTTTTCATTACCTTTTGAAGCAATTTGTAAATCATGATCATCTTCGTCAATAATTTTCTCATCATATGATTTCTCTGAAATCATGAAATTTAAAATATCTTGATCATGATAGAATACTCTCCAATTTGTAACATTATTTGGGATAGATGGATGAAAAATCAATTCTATAGAAAACCTATCAGGATTGCAATCTTTAGCAGGTAGGAGTTTAGATGCAACATTAGCTAACAAGTCAGCTGATATATTCTGATTCCTAGGAATAAGAGAAATATTGAATGCTAAAAAATGAGTGGTGAGGTCTTGTACTAGGGTTTGATAGTGTTTAAGATGTCCTGAAAGGCAATGAATAGTATTCCTAACTTGTTTAATGACAATTTCGGAATCACCAAAAACTTTCAAGTATTTAACATCTAACCCTATAGCTTTATAAAGTCCTTGAACCAAGGCTTCATATTCCGCGGTATTATTACTACACTCAAATTCTAATCTACATGACAGCATGGTTTTCTCCCCATTTGGATCAATTAGGATGCATCCAGCTCCAGCTCCATCACTAGATTTCGATCCATCAAAATATAATAACCAAAATAAAGTCTTATCTACTGACTTATCTACAATTACATCAGAAATATTTACAATTCTGGAAGAATCAGATTGTGAAAAATTTTCTATCTGAGAAACAAAAGTATTTACAGAAAAAGGTGATTGAGGAGCTTTGAAATTTCCAAGGAATGATTTAGCAGAATAACCTCCAAGAATATTTTTGTTGAATGCTACAGGTTCATTAAGTTGTTCGAATTCAGTGACAGTGTGCATCATTTGTTTTTCTCATTCAATTTTGATTTGATTTGGTTTCCCTTTGTAGGGAAGACACATGTGTGAATAATCGGTTGAGATATAACCGTTAAGTTTCGCAGACCAGTCCCTGCTCAAGATTAATCCATAGAATTCAGGAATATCAGCAATCAGAATATCAATTCTTTGGAAAATCCTAGGATCTGAGGCTAATCTGATAGTAACTGAATTGATTTCTCCTACCACTTGGACTTTAGAGTGATCCAACTGAACGATATGAACTGCTGATTTCTGTGGTTCAATATTCAATTTAGCACAGACAGAAGTAGGAATTATATTGAAGGAAGCTCCGGAATCAATCAAACAATTGTGCAGATTTTTGTTGTACATCTCATAAGTCAAAAGAAAAGGAGGAGTTTGAGAATTTGACTTTTCCCCAATGAGCACAGTATCAGTAGCATCTACCTTATCTGGTGGCTTACCAGTTCCTCTTGCTGCTTTTACAACTACACCGATTGATAAAGGAGCAATTGGTGTAGCGTTTAATTCTTTCAATAGCAACTTTTGCTGGTGTTTCAGTTTGCTGAGTTCATGTAAGGAAATGTTGGCTTTAATCTTTTTCATGTCTTCAACAATATTGTATTCCATAGGATCTGACACTACTAAAGTTTTCGCTGTTGATGTGAGAGGATTAGAAGAAGATGGCTGATTTTGAGTAGGTGATGGAGAAGTTTTCTTCACAGTGGGTTTGTATTTGGTACTTGGAGTTGTAATTTTCTTTTTAAGAACTGTTTGCACTGGTTCTGCTATAGATTTACTCCTAGTACTTACAGGCATAGCTTCTTCACTATCAGAATTAGGGAGAATAAAATCCCACATTCCATTCAATTCAGCTATTTCTTCATTTTCGTCTTCTTGATCTGATACTATAGATGTATCTTCTTCTTCTTCCTCTTCTTCTGATTCTGCATTAGAGATTGCATTAGGAGGTTTAGATTCAACTTGGTTTCTTCTAAAATTTCGGAATGGTTTCTTGGTAGAAGTTTTAGCCACTTGTTTTTTAATTTCAACCATTTCATTTGACATGGTTTTAAGAACTTTCTGTAAACCTTCCATGTCATATGGATCTTTGGCCTTTTTCTTTGAATCATCTCTGAAGTTGACCTTCTTTGATTTCCTTTCTTCAATAGCATTTTTCTTTTCCAGAGAAGTAATACGTTTTTCCACTGCAATAGCTTCTTTCATATTCTCAGCTAATGTAGGCTTTGCAGCTCTGTCTACAAAAATTGCTATGTTTGAGGGTAAGGCAGTTATATACCATTCGATTCTGACTTGCTCACTAGGTTGTGAATCTATATGAATTTTGTTCAAGAGTTTGTTGAATCTAGCATTGAATTCTTTTATAGGTTCCTTGGGTTCTATTTTCAAATTTGAGAGATCATTGAGTAAAGTTGCAATTGATCGATCATCTCCAAATTTGGTCAAAAAATGTTCTGCAAAAATGTCCCAACTCGTTATGGATCTTGATGGTAATGAAAAATACCATGATCCTGCTACTCCCTGAAGAGTATATGGGAATAGTATAACAACAACATCTTCATGTATGACTCCATTCAAATTAATAGCCAGCATAAATTTATTGATATGTTCTTCAGCTTGAATGTTAAGATCTGGACTAAACTTTGGAAGCCATTTTCCGGGATTGTCTGGTAAATCATGTAAAGGTGCAGCCATGTTGACTGCTCCTGGAGTAGACCATGGTCTCTGTGCCATTATTGGGACGACTATTGGAGGAATACCAGAAACTGGTGGTATTTGAATTGAAGTGGTTGGAATAGATGATGTTGAGATTGATGAGAATTGAGGAGAAGATGTTTGTGGAGATGATGATGAAACAACTGCACTTTGTTGAGTTGTGGTTTTGGAAATAGGTGATTGAATATGAGATGATGAACTTGTATCACTTTCTGTTTCCGATTGAATTCTTTTTGTTTTTCCCTTACTAGGTAAAGGAAATTCTTTCGGAGGAATACCAAGTTTTTCACTTTGCAACCTAGCAAGAGGTTTGGAAGGAATAAATTTTGAAGTTACACTACCTTCAGATATTCCAGACTCTTCAAGAGATAATGAGAATCCTTTTAATTTATGAATTAGATCTTGAACTTCAGGAGATTTAGGATGTTGTTTGTCTGAATGTTTTGAGATTTTGGTAGTGGGTGTCTGAATATTTTTTGCAATTTCTTCTCTTGGATTCTGAATTTCAGAAGAAATTGAAGAAGTTAATGAGGGTGTTTTGCTCTCAGAATGGCTTGTGGATAAAGATTTACTTTCCATTCATAGCTCATGCCCTCCTTCTAGCGCCAAAAATGTTGAAGCCTAGAAAATCTCTGCTTCAAACATCGGGGAAAACCACCCGGTCGGGACCTTAAGGCAGATCCTTTTCCGTTTGGTGTGGTGGCTCCGACTGGATTTAAAGGACCAGTTTCCTTGTAACTAAATGGATTGGATTGGGTGGGTGGAAATGGAACTAAATTAACTGAAATAAAACTATCTAATTTAAGCTAAATACTGATAAAGAAATTCTAACACTAACCCAGGTAATTATATGTGAATACAACTTAAGATTGTTCCAATTCAACAATAACCATGAAAATGTATTATTAATTAAATTGAAATATGCAGAAACAAATAAAGATAACTCTGTTTAAGAAATTAAACAGAGTTATATAAGCATATTGCATTCATCATTGTATACCATTTACATGTAACTATGAAAATTAATGTTTCAATTATACTCAGAAATGATATATAAAAGAAAGCGTTGTGAAAACCAATATACATATAAATGATAGCAATTTTAAACCGAATATCATAAGACAAAAGAGATCAACAGTGAACAGATAGAAATACCTTGTTCATCTTGAAGAGTTTCAAATGCAATATGATACTCTATCCCGTAACTATGATGCAAAACCAAATTCCAAGGTACAGAAATGCAACACTTCAAAGATAATTCCGCATGAAAATCACCAGATGTGATCCTTTTAAAAAAATATATAAGACAATGGAGTACAAAAATGCAATCTCCAAGTCCAAAAATATTAAGATCCAGGACCCCTCTCTAAATGCATGAGAGGGGTTTAAATACTACTTAACTAACTCTAAAAATAGTTTATTACAAAAATTAAGGATTTGGTTCAATGACCGTCCTTTTCCTAGGCTAAAATATAGTGAAATTAAAACTAAATCTATCTATCTATTAACTTGATCTTTAAGCTTGCAGGCATCTAGCATAGTTTTGAGAAGATGCGGTTGACCGACTTTAGAATTCAACTGTCCTGAAAAGACAGAGTCGGCAAGCGTAGGAGCAATCTTCTCTGTAGCATTGATGATACAATTGAGCGCACTGTGCTGACTGTGTGGCTTCACCAAGTACATCCAGTATGAGTCCCAATTCAATCTTGTCAGCCCTTGGATGGATTTTTCTCTTTCTTCTGCCTTTTGCCTCCATTCTGTTTGCAGTTGATTTGCCTGTGGGAGATATTCTAGAACAGTTTCAGGAATTAAGTTAGCTTTGTGTAAATTGTCATTTACACAATCAGTGAGAGTGTTTGCCGCTGTAGCCGCCTCCTCTGCTGCCTTTTCTGCCCTTCTGATTTGTGCATCCCAATTATTAAACAATATTTCTTTATGGTTCTCATTAATGATGGGTGCACCAGCTTTTCTGCCTTCTTCTTTTTCATCCAACAAAATTTGTATCTCAACTGCTTTATCAATTGTTGCAGAATCATAAGCTCTTGTTATTTGAGATAACTTAGTGAGATTATGAGTAGGCTCTGTGGCAGGATCTTTCCACAAGACATCTACTTGTTCTGCTTCAGTAGCAATTGCACTTTCTATTTTTCTCTTTTTCCTTTGTCTCTTTACTACTGCTTTGTATTTTGGGCTATAAAATACATCCAGAGGAGGAATGTCCTCTACATTAAGTACAATTTCAGAGGAGGGTGTGATTGGTATGTGCTCTGTTACTGCGGCTGTGCTGCTTGTTCCTGTGCTTAAAACTTTGGTTGTCTGGACAGGGGTCTGTACATTCTGTCCTTCTACATTAATCAATTGATTAAAGGTTTCCCATTCTTTATCTAACTCAATGGTGACTGGCTGTTGCTGTACATTGGTTGAAGGAGGATTTGTCTGTTGAGAAGTCAAAATTTGCTGTTGAGTAAGCTCTTTAGATTGTGCAGAATCTTTAATGGATTCTTCCATTTTATCTTCCTTTTCTTTAGACTTATTGGAGTGTTTATAATCTCTGTCAGATTTTGATTTGGATTTACCTGTACTTGAACTGCCGTTAAGACTAACACTAGGAGTTTGCGTAAAATTCTTAACAACATCATTTGGGTCAAATAACCTTCTTGAGAATTTGAACAGCTGTAGGCATGTAACGTTCCCTATCTCTTGAAATGCATGACCAATATCAAACAGTGAAAATGTTCCACATTTTATGGGAAATTGTGGCCAAATGCCCTTTTTCTTCTCTTTTAAATCTTTTGTTATACCTCCCTGGCCACAGGTCTGATAAGCAATTTCCCAAGCTACAAGTCTATCTGGAACATATAGGGGTAACACATGGGGAGAAGCATAACTTCCAAAAACTCTGATATAAGTGAACAATTCTTCTCCAAACCATCTCGCGACGGGGAGAATATCAACCTCTGTTTCTGAGGATAACCTTGGGGCATCCTTATTATACAATGTTCTGTACAATGGCAGCATTATTCCATGACAAATTTGATAAAAATGGGGGACAAACTTAGACTCCCATAGTTCTTTATGGTACACATGAATGGGCAAAGGATCGTGGATAGTCCATTTCCAGCCCATCACAGGGAATTTAGAGACATAGTAGATGGCGTCCATGACATAAGCAGATAAATAAAAAGGCGGATAAACCCGCTGGGAAACATTTCGTTTAGACCGGTAATGAAAAATAGCAGTGGTGAGATTATCAGATAGGATTTTGGCCCAATCTACAATTGTAGAATTAATAGCCGCATTCAACAAAGGAAGCCATTCGGGTAAGATCATATTTATGTCAGGCTTTCCAAAAAGCCTGCATAACATGGCAGCAGTAAAACAATAAGGAGAGGTAAGTGAACCCGTGTTGTACATACCTTGTTTGTTTTTCTTTAATGGTTCACTTCTTTTGGTCCACTCCTTTGTGCATTCTACCAAATTTGAGTGTTCTTTGGCAAACTCTTCCATAAATTGCTTGTTGAAAGTCGCCTGAGGTTCTGGCAGCTTATACATTAATCTCAGATCTTCTATGGTGAATGACCCGATTAGCTCTTCAGATGGAGTTCTGAATTGTCTGTCTGAAATATCTGTGCTATCCAGCACCCATCTCACCATGTCTGTGTATGGGAGAATCCTTGGCCTTGCTGCTATTCTATGCAGAAATGAGCAAGCCAAGTCTCTAAGGGTTGCTTCAGACGTATTCTTTGAACCTGCTGTAGCTGCAACTTTTATCACCACAGGGTTTTCTTCTTCTAACAGATTATACATTCCTTCCCAAGTGGATATACCGGCATCCTTGTTACAGGCGGTGTCTGCGTATAGCGAAGCCATTTCTTTGTTCTCAGAATTTGAGCTCTTCTCCTTCTTACCCATAGTGTTTAGCGGAAGCTTTGTATAGTGGTTTGATCCTTCGTGCCTGCGTTTTACGAATAAATGAGAGTAATGATATAAGAAAGGTGATGAGACTGTTTTGAATATGAAAGCGGACGAAATATAATATTTTAATTGTGAAATGACTTTCAATCTAAACACAATCTCATTTCACATTAATAATCAATCCAATCATTTAATATAATCATTAAAGCGCATAACGGATTTGACATATGAGAAGATTGCCTTGGGATAGCGCGCCTATATGAATCTGCGACATTGCGATCTGCGATTTGCTGCGCAATATCACAATATCGCAGTGTCGCAATATCGCAAAATGAAATCATCGCGGTCATGAAAATAGCGCAAAAGCAGAAATTGCGCAATAGCGCAAAAGCGCATATCTCAAAAGCGCAAAATCGCAAAAGCGCACAATCGCAAAAGCGCAAAATCACAAAAGCGCATAATTGACAAGAGCGCAAAAGATATTCATTAATCATTTATGTTTTCTGCGCTATGCGATCTGCGATCAATGCGTTTTATATATACCATTTTGTTATGGATGCACTATCTTGTTTAAAGAGCAATTTTATTATAATCTATCATAAACTTAAGTGTTTCTAAATATTCTTTCTAAGGGATTTCTATAGGTTTATGATAGAAAGTTTTATTTGAAAAGGCAAACAAATCCTAATTGATTTTTTGGATTTTTTAACTAAGGGTCCTCATTTATTTAGTATTATTACTAATAGTAAATAAAAGGGGGGTTGTTGCTGGTCACAACAATTGGCGATTCACTGAAAGAAACAGTTATCTCTGAAAAAATAAAATGAACATTCTATCTTTAGTAAGTAAAGGTTTTTAAAGATAATGAAAACTATCTTAAGATAATTCAAATAAAATGTCACTATGAAAAAGAAATAAAAATCATCTCATAATTTCTTTCTAGTTCTTTAAGAAATAAAAACATTTTGGGTTATATCAAGCTTTGATTGGTGTTAATAATGAAGTAAGTGGATCTCTCCATGTTTTGGTTTTATAATATACTCTATTGCCATAGGTATTGCCTCTGCTGCCAGCAAACGTTCATAGTTTCGACAGGGTTACCTTTAAACCATTAACCATTCATTGTCCCATCCAACTAAAATTATGACCTTTTAAAAGATAAATTCATAAGACCTATTATCTCATGTTTTTTTGTCTTTTATTTATTTTTATTTTAAGAGCCATTGTTCTGGTTTGGTAGCCAGTTAATAACAATGCCATTCACTAGTTATAATTAAATTGAACAAGCTGGCTCGTGATGAGACCCCTTGTCTTATATTTATAAGCCATTACCCTATTTTGGTATGCAGTATTGGTAATGTCAGTTATATTACTCCTTATGAACATGGTAAGTCGGCTCGTAATGAGACCTCTTATCTCTTAAAATTTTTGTATAATTTCTTAGAATTACATTCTAAAAAATCACAACTTAAATGGATGGGGTGAAATAGTTTTATCCTTAAGAATCAATGGATGACAATTTTCAGAGTTTTTTGAATTCCAAAACTTTGAAAAAATCTATACTTTGATAGTTAACCTTTCTCTACTTAATAAACTTTATAATGATTTACATTTTTCTCAAGTTTTCAAAAGATCATGTAAATGATTGAAATAATCTTTTCAAAGTTTAACATCTTATTTTAAACTACTCAAAAACTGTGATCATTACTTTAAAAATTCTTATTTACACAAAATAAATATTTATAATATTTTTCCAAAGAAATTTTCTCAAATAGTAAACAGTCAATGAAAGACTCATAAACAACCTTTATTTGCAAAAACAAAAACAATCAAAAACTTTGCAGAAAGAAATATATACAGTTTAAGAAGGGGTTACCTCCTTATGAAAATAATTTCTTCAAGATAAGCCCATTTACAGGAAGACACTCTCTCTTACCTGTTAGATCTTGGAGTATGAATGTATTTGAGCTTATCTTCTCAACGATCTGAAATGGTCCAAGCCACATTTTCTGAAATTTGGTATGTTTACCTTTTTCTTCGTGTGCTTTGTCCCATTTCAAAACGAGATCACCAATTGACAAAATTTTTGAGCCGGTAGAACTTGCATCAAAAGAAGATTTTACAAGCTGTTGGTGTTTTTCATGAGTAATTTTTTCTTTATCCCTATCTTCTTCTAATTTAAGGATTTGATCATATCTCAATTGAATGGATGAAGAAGGATTTTCTTCAATAAACTGCACTAGGGCTAATGATGGAAGAGTTAAGTTTGATGGTATCACAGCTTCTTTTCCATAAACCAGATTGAAAGGTGAAGTCCCTATTGAAGCTTTTTCAGTGATACGATCAACCCATAACGCAAAGATTAAAGATTTGTGCCAATTCTTTTGATTTTGATCAACGGTCCTTTTAATGATTTTGATAAGGTTTTTATTAGTGGATTCAACCAAACCATTACCTTGTGGATAATAATTTGCTGAATATTTTAATTTAAAACATCTTTTGACTGCAAATTCAATTAAACTATTTCCAGAGAAGTAAGATGCATTATCAAAGACAAGAGCTTGAGGTACACCAAACCTGGTTATGATGAATTGATCTATGAAATCAATAATTGCACCAGAATTGGCTACCTTCAAAGGAATTGCCTCTACCCACTTTGTAAAGTAATCAGTTGCAGTAAGGATGTACTTGTGTTGTTTGGAAGAATGAGGTACTATCTCACCAATAATGTCAAGCCCCCATTGTTCGAATGGTTGCTCAATAGTTACTGGTTGCAAAGGAAAAGCTGGTTTCCTTTGTCTTCCACTTGCAGTTTGAAAAATTTGGCACTTCCTTACGTAATCATGCGTATCTTTAAAAAGGGTAGGCCAGTAATAACCGGCGCGAATTATTTTGTGAGCTGTGGTATCACCTCCAAAATGACCTCCTACTGGTCCATCATGCAATTCCTGCAAAACCTTTTCAGCTTCAGTCTTTTCCAAACATCTTAATAAAATTGAATCATAATTTTTTCTAAATAACACATTATCAATGATCTGGTATTTAATAGCCTTTAACCTTAAAGCGTGTTTACTCTTATAACTGAGATTAGAAGGAGCATACCCATTTTTCAAGTAATAGATAAGATCAGCATACTGAGATTCGGAATTTGTAACATTTATCTGACTTACTTGAATATCTTGATTTGAATCTTGATTTTCTGGTATGTTATGAGCTCCTGCCAATAATCTGCAAAAACCTTGTCCTCTAACAATCTTAGCTGGTTTAATATCAATATCATATTCTTGCAAGGTTGTTGCCCAGTTAGCTCTCTTTTCTCCTACTTCTTTTTGAATTAATAATTGCCTCACTGCAGAGAATGGGACAATGATTTTTGTATGTGTCTTCAAGAGAAAAGGTATGAAATGTTTGATTGATTTAAACACAGCAAAGGCTTGTTTTTCAACATCGGAATAATTAAGCTCAGCTCCTTGCAGATTTGAGCTAAAGAAAGAAATTGGTGCTTCGATTTCTTGATCATTGAGTTGTGTTAAAACGGTTGCATAAGATGTTTCAGTGGCTAGAGTATACAAAGTAAAATCTTTAGAAAAATCCGGGGTATTCAATGCTAGTGCATTAATGATTGCTCGTTTGATTGAATCAAAAGCTTCTTTTTCTTTATGCATCCATTTGAATATTGAATTCTTCTTGATCATATTTTGCATAGGTAAAACAATTAAAGAAAAATCAGGAATAAATCTTTTAACAAAATTAATCTGTCCAAGAAATGATTGCATGGATTTTTTGTTATGTGGTAAAGAAATATCAGAAATTTATTTCACTCTATCTGGATCAATATATATACCATCTTTTGACACAACAAATCCTAAGAGTTTTCCTTCATCTAAAGAAAAGAAAGATTTCTTTGGATTTAAGGAGATACCAAACCTTCTACATCTTTCAAATATTTGTTTTAAATCATGTAGATGATTGGCTCTCTTTTTTGAAAATACTGTTATGTCATCAAGATAAACAACAACCGATTTATTGATCAGACCTTTGAATGCTATATCCATGGCTCTTTGAAAAGTTGCTCCTGCATTTATTAGACCAAAAGGCATTTTATGATAAGCATAAGTTCCCCATTTTGTTCTGAAAGTTGTTTTCAATCTGTCATCTGGATGAACTAAAACTTGATTATAGCCCGAAAATCCATCAAGAAAAGACATAAGTTCAGAACAAGCTACCTTTTGAAGTATCTGTTCCATGGTTGGCAATGGGAAATTGTCTTTTAAACATGCCTTGTTTAAATTTCTGAAATCAATACAGATTCTTATATCACCATTCTTCTTCCTTACAGGTACCATATTGGAAACTCAATTAGAGTGCCTGACTGGAAAAATGATTTTGGCTTTCAAAAGTTTATTAAGTTCTAATTTGATTTGACTTTCGAGATTTGGATGGATCTTTCTCAACTTGTGTTGAACAGGTTTAATATCAGGAAGCATTGGAATTGTATGTTGAATAATTGAAGTATCATATGTTTTTAGATCATCGTAATTCCAAGCAAAAACGTTTTTATACTTGTTCAACAGTTTAATGAATGCGTTCCTTTCCTCCGGTGTTAAATTGAGTCCTAAGTTAACGTTTTGAGGTTTAGAATCAGAACCAAGATTTACTAATTCAAACTTCAAAGTAGAGCTTTGAAGTTTCGTATTAGTAACTTTCTTGAATCTGTCTCTAATGTCATATAAATCCTCTAATTTAACAACAGATTTTGGAATGGGGTTTTCATTACCTTTTGAAGCAATTTGTAAATCATGATCATCTTCATCAATAATTTGCTCATCATATGATTTCTATGAAGTCATGAAATTTAGAATATCTTGATCATGATAGAATACTCTCCAATTTGTAACATTATATGGGACAGATGGACGAAAAATCAATTCTACAGAAAACCTATCAGGACTGCAATCTTCAGCAGGTAGGAGTTTAGATGCAACATTAGCTAACAAGTCAGCTGATGTATTCTGATTTCTAGGAATAGGAGAAATATTGAATGCTAAAAAAATGAGTGGTGAGGTCTTGTACTAGGGTTTGATAGTGTTTAAGATGTCCTGAAAGGCAATGAATAGTATTCCTAACTTGTTTAATGACAATTTCGGAATCACCAAAAACTTTCAAGTATTTAACATCTAACCCTATAGCTTTATAAAGTCCTTGAACCAAGGCTTCATATTCCGCGGTATTATTACTACACTCAAATTCTAATCTACATGACAGCATGGTTTTCTCCCCATTTGGATCAATTAGGATGCATCCAGCTCCAGCTCCATCACTAGATTTCGATCCATCAAAATATAATAACCAAAATAAAGTCTTATCTACTGACTTATCTACAATTACATCAGAAATATTTACAATTCTGGAAGAATCAGATTGTGAAAAATTTTCTATCTGAGAAACAAAAGTATTTACAGAAAAAGGTGATTGAGGAGCTTTGAAATTTCCAAGGAATGATTTAGCAGAATAACCTCCAAGAATATTTTTGTTGAATGCTACAGGTTCATTAAGTTGTTCGAATTCAGTGACAGTGTGCATCATTTGTTTTTCTCATTCAATTTTGATTTGATTTGGTTTCCCTTTGTAGGGAAGACACATGTGTGAATAATCGGTTGAGATATAACCGTTAAGTTTCGCAGACCAGTCCCTGCTCAAGATTAATCCATAGAATTCAGGAATATCAGCAATCAGAATATCAATTCTTTGGAAAATCCTAGGATCTGAGGCTAATCTGATAGTAACTGAATTGATTTCTCCTACCACTTGAACTTTAGAGCGATCCAACTGAACGATATGAACTGCTGATTTCTGTGGTTCAATATTCAATTTAGCACAGACAGAAGTAGGCATTATATTGGAGGAAGCTCCAGAATCAATCAAACAATTGTGCAGATTTTTATTGTACATCTCATAAATCAAAAGAAAAGGAGGAGTTTGAGAATTTGACTTTTCCCCAATGAGCACAGTATCAGTAGCATCTACCTTATCTGGTGGCTTACCAGTTCCTCTTGCTACTTTTGCAACTACACCGCTTGGTAAAGGAGCAATTGGTGTAGCATTTAATTCTTTCAATAACAACTTTTGCTGGTGTTTCAGTTTGCTGAGTTCATGTAAGGAAATGTTGGCTTTGATCTTTTTCATGTCTTCAACAATGTTGTATTCCATAGGATCTGACACTACTAAAGTTTTCGCTGTTGATGTGAGAGGATTAGAAGAAGATGGCTGATTTTGAGTAGGTGATGGAGAAGTTTTCTTCACAGTGGGTTTGTCTTTGGTACTTGGAGTTGTAATTTTCTTTTTAGGAACTGTTTTCACTGGCTCTGCTGTAGATTTACTCCTAGTACTTACGGGCATAGCTTCTTCACTATCATAATTAGGGAGAATAAAATCCCACATTCCATTCAATTCAGCTATTTCTTCATTTTCGTCTTCTTGATCTGATACTATAGATGTATCTTCTTCTTCTTCCTCTTCTTCTGATTCTGCATTAGAGATTATATTAGGAGGTTTAGATTCAACTTGGTTTCTTCTAAAATTTCGGAATGGTTTCTTCGTAGAAGTTTCAGCCACTTGTTTTTTAATTTCAACCATTTCATTTGACATGGTTTTAAGAACTTTCTGTAAACCTTCCATGTCATATGGATCTTTGGCATTTTTCTTTGAATCATCTCTGAAGCTGACCTTCTTTGATTTCCTTTCTTCAATAGCATTTTTCTTTTCCAGAGAAGTAATACGTTTTTCCACTGCAATAGCTTCTTTCATATTCTCAGCTAATGTAGGCTTTGCAACTCTGTCTACAAAAATTGCTATGTTTGAGGGTAAGGCAGTTATATACCATTCGATTCTGACTTTCTCACTAGGTTGTGAATCTGTATGAATTTTGTTCAAGAGTTTGTTGAATCTAGCATTGAATTCTTTTATAGGTTCCTTGGGTTCTATTTTCAAATTTGAGAGATCATTGAGTAAAGTTGCAATTGATCGGTCATCTCCAAATTTGGTTAAAAAATGGTCTGCAAAAATGTCCCAACTCGTTATGGATCCTGATGGTAATTAAAAATACCATGATCCTGCTACTCCCTGAAGAGTATATGGGAATAATCTAACTACAAAATCTTCGTGTATGACTCTATTCAAATTAAATAGCCAGCATAAAGTTATTGATATGTTCTTCAGCTTGAATGTTAAGATCTGGGCTAAACTTTGGAAGCCATTTTCCAGGATTGTCTGGTAAATCATGTAAAGGTGTAGCCATGTTGACTGCTCCTGGAGTAGACCATGGTCTCTGTGCCATTATTGGGACGACTATTGGAGGAATACCAGAAACTGGTGGTATTTGAATTGAAGTGGTTGGAATAGATGATGTTGAGATTGATGAGAATTGAGGAGAAGATGTTTGTGGAGATGATGATGAAACAACTGCACTTTGTTGAGTTGTGGTTTTGGAAATAGGTGATTGAATATGAGATGATGAACTTGTATCACTTTCTGTTTCCGATTGAATTCTTTTTGTTTTTCCCTTACTAGGTAAAGGAAATTCTTTCGGAGGAATACCAAGTTTTTCACTTTGCAACCTAGCAAGAGGTTTGGAAGGAATAAATTTTGAAGTTACACTACCTTCAGATATTCCAGACTCTTCAAGAGATAATGAGAATCCTTTTAATTTATGAATTAGATCTTGAACTTCAGGAGATTTAGGATGTTGTTTGTCTGAATGTTTTGAGATTTTGGTAGTGGGTGTCTGAATATTTTTTGCAATTTCTTCTCTTGGATTCTGAATTTCAGAAGAAATTGAAGAAGTTAATGAGGGTGTTTTGCTCTCAGAATGGCTTGTGGATAAAGATTTACTTTCCATTCATAGCTCATGCCCTCCTTCTAGCGCCAAAAATGTTGAAGCCTAGAAAATCTCTGCTTCAAACATCGGGGAAAACCACCCGGTCGGGACCTTAAGGCAGATCCTTTTCCGTTTGGTGTGGTGGCTCCGACTGGATTTAAAGGACCAGTTTCCTTGTAACTAAATGGATTGGATTGGGTGGGTGGAAATGGAACTAAATTAACTGAAATAAAACTATCTAATTTAAGCTAAATACTGATAAAGAAATTCTAACACTAACCCAGGTAATTATATGTGAATACAACTTAAGATTGTTCCAATTCAACAATAACCATGAAAATGTATTATTAATTAAATTGAAATATGCAGAAACAAATAAAGATAACTCTGTTTAAGAAATTAAACAGAGTTATATAAGCATATTGCATTCATCATTGTATACCATTTACATGTAACTATGAAAATTAATGTTTCAATTATACTCAGAAATGATATATAAAAGAAAGCGTTGTGAAAACCAATATACATATAAATGATAGCAATTTTAAACCGAATATCATAAGACAAAAGAGATCAACAGTGAACAGATAGAAATACCTTGTTCATCTTGAAGAGTTTCAAATGCAATCTGATACTCTATCCAGTAACTATGATGCAAAACCAAATTCCAAGGTACAGAAATGCAACACTTCAAAGATAATTCCGCATGAAAATCACCAGATGTGATCCTTTTCAAAAAATATATAAGACAATGGAGTACATAAATGCAATCTCCAAGTCCAAAAATATTAAGATCCAGGACCCCTCTCTAAATGCATGAGAGGGGTTTAAATACTACTTAACTAACTCTAAAAATAGTTTATTACCAAAATTAAGGATTCGGTTCAATGACCATCCTTTTCCTAGGCTAAAATACAGTGAAATTAAAACTAAATCTATCTATCTATGAATTTGATCTTTAAGCTTGCAGACATCTAGCATAGTTTTGAGAAGATGTGGTTGACTGACTTCGGAATTCAACTGTCCTGAAAAGACAGAGTCGGCAAGCGTAGGAGAAATCTTCTCTGTAGCATTGATGATACAATTGAGCGCACTGTGCTGACTGTGTGGCTTCACCAAGTACATCCAGTATGAGTCCCAATTCAATCTTGTCAGCCCTTGGATGGATTTTTCTCTTTCTTCTGCCTTTTGCCTCCATTCTGTTTGCAGTTGATTTGCCTGTGGGAGATATTCTAGAACAGTTTCAGGAATTAAGTTAGCTTTGTGTAAATTGTCATTTACACAATCAGTGAGAGTGTTTGCCGCTGTAGCCGCCTCCTCTGCTGCCTTTTCTGCCCTTCTGATTTGTGCATCCCAATTATTAAACAATATTTCTTTATGGTTCTCATTAATGATGGGTGCACCAGCTTTTTTGCCTTCTTCTTTTTCATCCAACAAAAGTTGTATCTCAACTGCTTTATCAATTGTTGCAGAAGCATAAGCTCCTGTTATTGAGATAGCTTAGTGAGATTATGAGTAGGCTCTGTGGTAGGATCTTTCCACAAAACATCTACTTGTTCTGCTTCAGTAGTAATTTCACTTTCTATTTTTCTCTTTTTCCTTTGTCTCTTTACTACTGCTTTGTATTTTGGGCTATAAAATACATCCAGAGGAGGAATGTCCTCTACATTAAGTACAATTTCAGAGGAGGGTGTGATTGGTATGTGCTCTGTTACTGCGGCTGTGCTGCTTGTTCCTATGCTAAAAACTTTGGTTGTCTAGACAAGGGTCTGTACATTCTGTCCTTCTACATTAATCAATTGATTAAAGGTTTCCCACTCTTTATCTAACTCAGTGGTGACTGGCTGTTGCTGTACATTGGTTGGAGGAGGATTTGTCTGTTGAGAAGTCAAAATTTGTTGTTGAGTAAGCTCTTTAGATTGTGCGGAATCTTTAATGGATTCTTCCATTTTATCTTCCTTTTCTTTAGACTTATTGGAGTGTTCAGAATCTCTGTCAGATTTTGATTTGGATTTACCTGTACTTGAACTGCCATTAAGACTAACACTAGGAGTTTGCTCCCTTGCAGGCTCTAAGCGTAGATTATCCAAAGGAATAGGAATTAGTCTCCTTTCTCTGTAAAGCTTGAATTCATGGAATTCCTCTGGAGATAGCTGAGCTTGAGCTGAATTCAAAACTTCTTTGAATGAATTTATTGCTTGGAACATATCATCAAAAAGATCCTGTTCCCCAGAAAATTCCCTTACTTTGATTGCATTGGTAAAATTCTTAACAACATCATTTGGGTCAAATAACCTTCTTGAGAATTTGAACAGCTGTAGGCATGTAACGTTGCCTATCTCTTGAAATGCATGACCAATATCAAACAGTGAAAATGTTCCACATTTTATGGGAAATTGTGGCCAAATGCCCTTTTTCTTCTCTTTTAAATATTTTGTTATACCTCCCTGGCCACAGGTCTGATAAGCAATTTCCCGAGCTACAAGTCTATCTGGAACATATAAGGGTAAAACATGGGGAGAAGCATAATTTCCAAAAACCCTAATATAGGTGAACAATTCTTCTCCAAACCATCCCGCGACGGGGAGAATATCAACCTCTGTTTCTGAGGATAACCTTGGGGCATCCTTATTATACAATGTTATGTACAATGGCAGCATTATTCCATGACAAATTTGATAAAAATGGGGGACAAAATTAGACTCCCATAGTTCTTTATGGTACACATGAATGGGCAAAGGATCGTGGATAGTCCATTTCCAGCCCATCATAGGGAATTTAGAGACATAACAGATGGCGTCCATGACATAAGCAGATAAATAAAAAGGCGGATAAACCCGCTGGGAAACATTTCGTTTAGACCGGTAATGAAAAATAGCAGTGGTGAGATTATCAGATAGGATTTTGGCCCAATCTACAACTGTAGAATTAACAGCCGCATTCAACAAAGGAAACCATTCGGGTAAGATCATATTTATGTCAGGCTTTCCAAAAAGCCTGCATAACATGGCAGCAGTAAAACAATAAGGAGAGGTAAGTGAACCCGTGCTGTACATACCTTGTTTGTTCTTCTTCAATGGTTCACTTCTTTTGGTCCACTCCTTTGTGCATTCTGCCAAATTTGAGTGTTCTTTGGAAAAATCTTCCATAAATTGCTTGTTGAAAGTCACCTGAGGTTCTGGCAGCTTATACATTAATCTCAGATCTTCTATGGTGAATGACCCGATTAGCTCTTCAGATGGAGTTCTGAATTGTCTGTCTGAAATATCTGTGCTATCCAGCACCCATCTCACCATGTCTGTATATGGGAGAATCCTTGGCCTTGCTTCTATTCTATGCAGAAATGAGCAAGCCAAGTCTCTAAGGGTTGCTTCAGACGTATTCTTTGAACCTGCTGTAGTTGCAACTTTTATCACCACAGGGTTTTCTTCTTCTAACAGATTATACATTCCTTCCCAAGTGGATATACCGGCATCCTTATTACAGGCGGTGTCTGCGTATAGCGAAGCCATATCTTTGTTCTCAGAATTTGAGCTCTTCTCCTTCTTACCCATAGTGTTTAGCGGAAGCTTTGTATAGTGGTTTGCTCCTTCGTGCCTGCGTTTTACGAATAAATGAGAGTAATGATATAAGAAAGGTGATGAGACTGTTTTGAATATGAAAGCGGATGAAATATATTTAAATTGTGAAACGACTTTCAATCTAAACACAATCTCATTTCACATTAATAATCAATCCAATCATTTAATATAATCATTAAAGCGCATAACGGATTTGACATATGAGAAGATTGCCTTGGGATAGCGCGCCTACATGAATCTGCGACATTGCGATCTGCGATTTGCTGCGCAATATCGCAATATCGCAATGTCGCAATATCGCAAAATGAAGTCATCGCAGTCATAAAAATAGCGCAAAGGCGGAAATTGCGCAATAGCGCAAAAGCGCATATTGCAAAAGCGCAAAGTCGCAAAAGCGCAAAATTGATAAGAGCGCAAAATATATTCATTAATCATTTCTGTTTTCTGCGCTATGCGATCTGCGATTAATGTGTTTTATATATACTATTTTGTTATGGATGCGCTATCTTGTTTAAAGAGAAATTTTATTATAATCTATCACAAACTTAAAGTGTTTCTAAATATTCTTTCTAAGGGATTTCTATAGGTTTATGATAGAAAGTTTTATTTGAAAAGGCAAACAAATCCTAATTGATTTTTTGGATTTTTCAACTAAGGGTCCTCATTTATTTAGTATTATTACTAATAGTAAATAAAAGGGGGGTTGTTGTTGGTCACAACAGGACCATGGAGTGAAATGAATGAAGTGTGGATGAATGAATGAAATGGAGTATGGATGAATGAATGAAATGAAGTATGGATGAATGAAATGAAATGGACCATAAGTGAAATGGATCTGCACTTATGATTTTGTAACAACTGCTTGTAGAAAAACAAATTTGAAAAGCTAAAGTGTCAGAAAGATTCTGATTTTCACTCTACCTTTTCTGTATAAACATGCTAATCAGTGATTAGTTTTCATGTTTATACTTTTTTTTTTTCAATAAAATGACTTCAGAAAATTCAATTAAGTTGATGAAGAAGAAAGATTCTTCTTCATTAACTTCACATCACTGTTTTCCTGGAACTTCTTGACAAATTCTTCTCTTGAAAGTGGCTTATGATACAGCTTCAATCTATGGCCATTCACAAGAAAAGTGACCTCTTCTTCATCTATTGTCCTTATTTTTATTGCTCCATTTTCATAAATTTTCACAATTTCATATGGCCCAAGCCAATGTGTTTGGAATTTAACTTGAAAATCTTTGAACTTTGAATCAAACAAGAGAGCCCAGTCACCTTCTTTGAATTTCTTTTCCTTGATGTACTTATCATGCCATCTAGTCCTTTGCTGCTGGACTATACTTGTTTTCTGAACTGCATCTTGTCTGATCTCATCCAATTCATTAATCTGCTCCAATCTATGCTTTTGTGCCTCTATTAGATCAAGTCCTAACTGAACTGCCATTTTTAAAGTTTGAATCTGGAACTCTATGGGAAATAAAACTTGCTTTCCATAAACAAGTTCATAAGGAGTATGGCCTGTTGTGCTTCTCCATGTAGTTCTATAGGCCCATAAGGCTTCAGGAAGCCTATCTGCCCAATCTCTTCTATGTAAATGAACAGTCTTTGTTAGGATCCCTTCAATGACCTTATTAGTAGATTCCACTTGACCATTTGCTTGTGGATGATAGGGAGTAGATTTTTTGTGTCTAATTTTGTACCTCTCCATCATTTTTTCCACTAGATTTGATGTAAATTGAGCTCCTTGATCTGTAACAATTTCCCTTGGGACACCAAAACGAGTAAAAATATCCTAAAAAAGAAAATTAACTACAGATGCTTCAGTAGCAGAAAGTAATGGCTTGGCCTCTACCCATTTGGTAACATAATCAGTGCAAACTAATATATATTTATTTTGTCTTGATGGAGGACTAATAGGTCCTACAAAATCTAAAGCCCATTTTTCAAAAGGTTCAATATGTACCTGAGGCTGCAATGGCATCTCACCTGAAGGAGAAGGTTTCCCTACCCTTTGGCAATTGTCACACCTTTTGACATACTCTTTAGCATATTTAAAAAGGGATGGCCAATAGTATCCTAAATGAAGGACCTTATAAGCTGTCCTCTTATCAGCAAAGTGTCTGCCACAAGGTTCATCATGACATGCTTTGAGAATCTCAAGCATCTCATCTTCCCGAACACATCTCCTAATGATAAAATCTGGACCTGTCTTGTACAACTCATTAGCAACCCATGAATATTTTGCACTGTCATAAATAATTTTTCTTTTATCTCTTGCATTCATTATTGAAGGAAATTTTCCTGAAACTCAATAATTAGTAATGTCAGCAAACCAAGGAGTTTGGGTAGAAATTGCAAAATGATATTCATCAGGAAATTGATCTTCAACTGGAGTGTCATCTTTGATATTTTGGAGTCTAGATAGGAAATCAGCTACTGTGTTTTTTTTACCTGGCCTATCTAGAATGGTAATGTTGAATTCTTGTAAAAGAAATAACCACCTTATGACTCTGCCATTAGTAATTGATTTGTTCATTAAATATCTAATTGCAGAGTGATCTGTGTGAACAAAAGTTTCATAGCCTGTTATATAGTGTCTGAATTTGTTTATGGCATGAACAACAACTAAAAACTCTTTTTCAGTTACAATATAGTTTAACTCTGAAGGAGTCAAATTTTTACTGGTATAGTAGATGGCATAAGGAATCAAGTCTTTTTGTCCCAATACTGCTCCTAGAGCTGTATCAGAGGCATCTGTTGAGATATGAAAAGGTAACTTCCAGTTAGGTCCCCTTAAAATAGGTGCTTCAGAAATTTTTGTTTTCAGGGTTTCAAAGGCTAACTGGAAATCAGAATTCCATTTGAATTCACAATATTTGGTAAGTAATTTGAAGAGTGGAGATGCTATCTTGGTGAAGTTTTCTATAAACCTCCGATAATATCCTGTAAATCCTAGAAAACTCCTAACATCTTTTGACAACTTGGAATAGATAAGTTAGAGATGACTTCAACTTTTGACTCATCAACTCTAATCCCATCCCCTGAAATGTGATGCCCCAAAACAATACCTTCAGTAAACATCATGAAACATTTCTCATGACTAAGTGAAAGATTTTCTTCTTGACATCTCTTTAAAACTTTTTCCAAGTTTGCTAAGGCTTCTTCAAATGTGTTTCCATAAACTGTGAAATCATCCATATATACCTCTACACAATCATGTATTAGATCTGAAAATATTCCTAATACTTCCCTTTGAAATGTTGCAGGTGCATTGCATAATCCAAATGGCAATACTCGGTAAGCATAGGTACCCCAAGGACAGGTAAATGTGGTTTTGTCTTGATCCTCAAGTGCTACTTGAATTTGATTATAACCACTAAACCCATCTAGAAATGAGAAGTACTTTTTGCTAGCTAAGGTATCTAACACCTGATCTATGAAAGGTAGGGGAAAATTATCTTTAAGAGTAGCTTTGTTCAATTCTCGGTAGTCAATACATACCCTCCATTTACCATTTTTCTTTGGCACAATTACCAAAGGAGAAACCCACTGACTATCTGAAATAGGATAGATAAAATTGACATTCAACAATTTCTGCAATTCTTCTTTAACAATATCCCTAAGATTTGGATTCATCCGTCTTTGAGGTTGTCTGATTGGTTTACAATTTTCCTCTATGTAGATGTGATGAGTGCAAGTCTTCGGGCTTATCCCTTTCATATCAGTGTACTCCCATGCATATGCAGAAGAATGTCTCTATAAGATCTTGACTAGCTCTTCTTGTTGAGATTTTTCTAGGTTCTTGTTTATGTTTAAAGTTTTGCCTGGAAATATCTCAATTATAGAGCTGCCAAATTTATCCATAGAATAAAGAGACATCTGTCTTGATGACAAAAACTCAATGTTGGATTCTTCTTGAAATTTTTCATGTTTGTATTCCGAAGAGGATCCAAAGTTTTCTAAAGTATTCAGAATTTGACTATCTTCACTAATTTCTGAAATTGTGAAGAGAGGTTGTAAGTCTTCTTCATCCTCTATCCATTGAGTATCATATAAATCTGTAATTGTCCTTGCTGGAGGATACAAAGTGAATTTCTTGGTTGAACTACCATCAGAGATGTACATATCACCGGATCTACAACTAATGAAAGCATCATCTGTAGCTAACAAAGGTCTTCCTAATATAATAGGATGCCCTCCTAGATTATTCTTAGGAGTTGGGATCATGAAATCCACAGGGTACTCCCAAGAATCTAGGGACACTAGAATGTCTTCTATTACCCCATCAGGTTTGATCACAGATCTATCTGCTAATTGTAATAATGTGGGTGTAAAAAGAAGATTAGGAAGTTTCAGTTTATCCATGATTTGTCTACTCATGATATTGATTGCTGCTCCTAAATCAATGTGTGTGTTTTGGATCTCAATTCCATTGATGTGAATTTTAACAACTGGATTTCCTGGGTCTAGATACTTTGGAATAGCAATCTTACCCATCATGATATTTTCTATTTTTCCTGCCAGTTGAATTTTCTTTGTCTCTCTTATTATTTTTGTTGTTTTCTTCATGCTCAACTCCTTTATTGTCTTTGCTAAAATTGGAATTTCCTTGATAGCTTGTAATAATGAAATCTTAATGCAAACATTTCTCAGCTCATCTAGGAAATCATAATTAGGCACCATAATTTTTTTTTCTACACCCCTATCAATTTGTAATCTTTCTGGAAAGGGAGGTGTAGAAGTGGATGTTGAC
>CM076575.1:17012054-17138559 GCA_034641835.2 Pinus albicaulis
GTAAGGGGAAGAGAGAGTTCTGAGAGCTGATGTAGGAGAAAATTAGAGTTTTATTGTACAGTTTTAGACAGAAATTTTAATGAAGAGATACAGCTCTGTTTTTTGAGATTCTTGTGGCTTGAAATTTAGCAAATGTTTTTCCTTTTGTTTCATGTCATCGTTATGTTCACAGCTCATTAATCGCCATTTCAATATTGGATGGTTTCTAAGTGAGAAAGGCAGAATTCAATTTATTTGCTCTGTCTTGAGGAAGTGTTCATATTTAATGTTTTCTTCTGTTTGACAAGGATTCATCTTCTATGCCCTTGTCAACCTCGCAACGGTCTTTCACTCTATATAATTTCAAATTTGATGTTAAATTTCTTGCTTATCTTGCCTCAGGAGATAATCTGTGTTTTTTATTATATTTCCCTGTTCAAGCTGTTCTTAATCCCATGCTTCCCAGAAAACCCCATCATTTATCAAAAACCCCTTTCTATCAATTTACTAGCCTAAGATCAGTTTTCCTTATCGGTCGTCTCAGCCCTTTTGAAAATTTTCCGCCGAGATAGACCCGGAGAGAGCCCTCTCCTGTCCTCGTAGGGCTAGCTACGAGGCTAAGGTTGGTTTGATGTTGCCTCGAGTTTTGCCTTCTTCAGCCTGTGGCAGATTCGAGCGCTAACATAGTGGCGACCATACTGGGGAGATCCTTCCCCGGTAAAGGATAACAAAGTTGCAGATCTGATGCTGATGGTGGACAGCAGTCAGACACATATGAAGGCTGAAACATTCACCCGGCGACTCCAGCTCGATCCAGAGATTCCAGTGCCCACTGATCCACTTATGCAATGGTAGGGTATGTGGCAAACCCTGCACATTGTGAAGTTGTAAAAGAAGTGAGAAATCAGTTAGCGGATTTTGAAATTAATGAAGAATTTTTCAGTGTCTTGCTTCAATGTTTAAAATCTCCGAATTTTCCTCTTGAAACTAAAACTGGTGTCTGTGAGTTAGTGGTTGAAAGAGTTGAGAAGGAGATTCAGTATTTAAATGAGCAGATCTAGTCATACGATTTCCGAGACCCCAAAAAGTTCTTGGAAACTCTTCCTCCTTCAAAACAAGAAACAATAGAGTTGCCTACAGATGTTTGCATTGACAGTGTGCAGCTGGAAATATGTATTGCAGAGTTGGGGCAGCCAACAGATTCTGGCTTCTGCAATCCAATGGCAGCATACATGGACATGTTTTTCAGTTTGACTGATAGATCAAGCTGTCTTATACATAGCCAGATTCTTTACGTGCATGAAGGGCTGCCATCAATTACATCTGTGTCCTAGTGGAAGCATTCTCAAGCCGCATCATTCTCAGGTTTACTTGAATGGTTGATCTGGCATTTCAGTATTACCTGATCTATTGTGTTTACAGCAGAGTAGGGTAGATTTTGTAAATAAATAAGCAGCCAAGGGCAGCATTGTTTCATCGCAGTTTTAGTTTAAAGCTTGCCAAGTCAATTTTTCAAATCATTTCAGTCAGTTTTCAGTTAATAAGTTAATCATGATTCCATAGCCCAATGGATGGAGGCACTGTCTGCTCTCCCAAAGCTCTGCGGTTCTTGGCACCTCCAAGAAGCGGCAGCTGCCATCCCCATTGGAGCCAATGTTAGACTCCGTCTTGTCAGTCTGCTGCAATCAAATTCACCAAGGTTCATTTCTCCTTATTTGCAGTCATTAAAGAGTAATTCTGGAGTTCGGGGTTTAGTCTTCAGAGATAGGCTAGAGGAAGGTTCAGTAAGTCTTCATTTCAGGAATGTCGTCATAAATAAAGGCAAGATTGATTCTTCTTCAAAACCCTGTTTTGAAGAAGAAGTCATCAAATATGTTTTTATGATGAATATGTAATTTGTCAAAATGTTCCAAAGATCTACAGTTCTTCAAATGGCAGCAGTTTCATCAGCGCCTATCTCTGCATTCAAACGAAACAAAAAATTGGCATTTACATAAAGGGCTTACAGATGCATGACAGTGGCATGTATACATGTGGGTGCTTAAAACTGTGGGCACAAGGAAAGATTTACATGAAACAACCACAAGCATGCTACGCAGCTTGCACTTGCAGGCAATACAGCAAGAGACCAAGACATTTGCCTTACAGCAATTTTATACCATTGCCATGGTCTGAAACAACTAGAAACATGCCATATACCTGCCAATGGGGAATAATCAACAAGCAAGGCCTCTTTAAATCCTTCTTTTCCTTGATGATTCATTGGTGAACAGGATGCAATCAGTTTGGTAGAGTAAGAGCAGTCATTGGCTTCGAAGGCAGCACTATTGATTAATCAGTTACTGGTCAAGAAGCACTTTACACAGGGGAAGCGTTGACAGAGTCTACACCTATAGGAGGTCCGAGCTAAAAAATGCTGGCCAACTAAAGGCCTGAGAATGGGATTAAGAGACCTTTCAAGAATTTCATCTATCTTGCAGTTTCATATTGTGGATGGACATATGCAAGGGACATTTAACCCGTTGTGATTATTCTAACTGTAATTCCAATATAGCCTCAAGACTCTTATGTCAGTAACTCCAAGTAACACTCTCAATTTGTGGACAATACGACTCCATTTTAGAGCAGAACTGTGAATTTGTTGACTTATTTGATAACATGACATTATCTAGATGTCGGCAAATTTCTATAGTTGCTGGGTGGGAGTCACTGGAAATTCCCTCTTTCTCTACTTTACTCGAGGCTGGGAGCTTCAACTTTCCACTGCATATCCAGTGTTGAGACTTGGATTCGATGATGGGACTACTTGAGTGCGTGGTCATGATGTTCGAGTCTCTAGATGGGACTAAAACTTTTGAAGATGATAAAAATTGGCAACTATGGTTAAATGATTCAAATAGCACAGATTGTCTACAAGGTGCTCTTTCAACTAAGCTTACACAGCGCTCCAATTGATAATAACAAATAGTGTCATCACCAAGTACATTTATTCATTGTTCTAGGGTTTTCAGCAAATCAGCACTCTGGCTGGCAATCAAGTCTCAAGTCTTTTTGTGTGGTGTTGTTTTCAATAGGAATTATTGGACTGGGCCTATTGCTCTTTGCTCTGCTTATTAGAAATATGCAAAATTTTCTCCAATCTCTTGGCCGCAGGAGATTAGAAATGCAGTTGAGACAGCATGATGTGGAACTGTGGATGGATCATCGTCAATTGCCAGTATCTGTGCGAAGGCGAGTGAGGCAATCTGAACGGTTCAGGTGGGCAGCAAATCGGGGCGATAATGAAGAACAGTTGTTGGAGGAATTACCTGAGGACTTACGTATCACACACATTGCTTGGAGCAAGTCAAAATCGTGCTTTGCAGAAGTGTTGACAGAATCTGGAGGTCGTGAGACCCACTTGGGCGCATGCGACCCACTTGGCTCAAATGCAACCCACTTGAACGCATGCGACCCACAGAGCAACAACACCCAGAATTTCATTTGTGCGCCCAGTCTTCATCCAAAACGACTTCAACGAATTGCAAACAAGTTTTGATCATTGTGCAGTAGATTCTTATTATGCTTGTGGTGATTTTGATGTGGAAAGAATAGTGACAACGTGCAAATGGTGCTAAAAACACTTATTCATTTTGGAGCTCCAGCATCTATATTGATTGATGGCAAGCCACACTTGGGAACTGATGGATTGGTTCACATACTTCTCAACTTCCGGAAACATTTGCAAGAAATGGGAGTTCAGATAATGTTTGGTACTCGAAAGGATGACCTGCTGGTGAGGCAAACACAGGTTGTTGGAGTTTGACGCAGGAGGTGACTCAAGAACCAATCTGCGAAAGATTATATCTGATGCAGTCGTTCTTGCTGTTGGTCATTCTGCTCGTGATGTATATGAAAAGCTTCTTGGGCAGAATGTTCTTTTAATTCCAAAAGACTCTGCTTATTATAAATTTGCTGATGAAGTTCAGAGTGGAAATGGAAACAGTGTTTTCAGGAAAATGGTCCATTCGCATCAGATAGTTGATGGCCGCATTGAGTTGTTTATATAAGCCGTTGTTTCATGATAGAACCTTCTTCAGGTGAATTAAAGGTATAAGTATATGTATGATGTGGTGATAAGCACATGGAAAATGTAATGTGGCAGTCGATTGCAATCCAGCATTCGATCCATCTTTAGAATGTATGCGGTGGATTTGATCCATATTTCAGCGTTAAATATATCAAGATCTTTTCTAATTTTGGGAAAGTGGCCAACGCATTTCCAGAAACATTTGGGAGCAGTGCAAAGTGGCATTCAAAGATTCGATTGCCTATTTCTGTCCTTTGTTAGTCTACGCTCCAGTTTATGTCTTTGAAATGGCCAGCAGAGATTTTCAAACAGTTAATGATCTGCGCTCCAGAGATTTTCAAATGGTAAAATATAACGTGGCAATCAAAGTCAGAAGTCAAAAAGCAGATAACTATCCCACCAAGGAAATCGAATTGGTGGTCTATTTAGGGTCTTCAAGCTGCAGCTCAGAAAGTCTAGCTACAGGTTCTATCAAATCATTGGTCATCAACAAACAAATATAACGTTATTCTTTTTAGAGCAGAGTCTTCCTATTTTCATGATTATTGATGTAACTGCCCCTTATTTTCATCGATTAGTTAGCACTTCTCATAGTTTATTTAATGTATTGTAAGAACATTGGGGGAGGAGGAGAGTTCTGAGAGTTGATGTAGGAGAAAGTTAGAGTTTTATTGTACAGTCTTAGACAGAGATTTTAATGAAGAGATACAGCTCTGTTTCTTGAGATTCTTGTGGCTTGAAATTTAGCAAATGTTTTTCCTTTTGTTTCATATTTCATCGTTATGTTCACAGTTCATTAATCGCCATTTCAATATTGAATGTTTCTAAGTGAGAAAGGCAGAATTCAATTTATTTGCTCTGTCTTGAGGAAGTATTCATAGTTAATGTTTTCTTCTGTTCGACAAGGATCCATCTTCTATGCCCCTGTCGACTTCTCAGCAGTCTTGTCATTCCGTTTATCTCAATTTAATTGCTAAACTTCATGCTTACCTTGCCTCAGGAGATAATCTGCGTTTTTCATTTAATCTCTGCTCTTGCTGTCTTTGCTCCACACAGCCCAGAAACCCATCATTTATCAAAAAACCTCATTCATATCTCTTTACTAGCCTAAGATCAGTTTTCCTTATCGGTCATCTCAGCCCCTTCGAAAATTTTCCGCCGAGATAGACCCGGAGAGAGCCCTCTCCTGTCCTCGTAGGGCTAGCTACGAGGCTAAGGTTGGTTTGATGTTGCCTCGAGCCTTGCCTTCTTCAGCCTAAGGCAGATTTGAGCGCTAACACAGTTGCCATTGGTTCAGAAGGAGATCATAAAAATGTATGAGGCTGGCATTATTGTCCCTATTAGATATTTTGACTGGGTATCTAATCTGGTGTCCGTTAGGAAGAAGACTGGAGAAATCAGGCTTTGTATAGACTTTAGAGACTTAAACAAAGCTTTGTCAAAAGACAACTACCCTTTACCAAAAATGGATCACATTTTACAAAGGGTGGTAGGGTCTAAAAGGATTTCGTTGCTTGATGGCTATTCAGGGTATAATCAGATTTTATTTCACCCTGCTGATCAATTAAAGACAACTTTCACTACTCCATGGGGCACTTTCATGTATGTGAAGATGCCTTTTGGTCTAATGAACGCTGGAGCAACCTTTCAAAGAGCCATGGACATAGCATTCTCGGAAGAATTGAGCTTCTTCATCATTATCTATCTAGATGATGTCACTGTGTTTTCAAAAACAGATGAAGAACATTTAGAACATTTGAGAAAAGTTTTCGAGAAGTGCAAAAGGTTTGGAATATCTTTAAACCCTAAGAAGACACTATTTGGTCTCCAATAAGGTAAGCTTCTTGGACACATTATTTCAGAAGAGGGTATAAAGATAGATCCAAAGAGGATTGAGGCTATATTTCAAATCTCTCATCCTTGAAATATCAAAGAGTTGCAGTCTTTCATTGGAAAGATTAACTTTTTGAGAAGGTTCATCCCTAACTTGGCAGAGCTCCTTAGAAATATCACAAACATGTTGAAGAAGGAACAAGGGATAAAATGGACCTTGGAAGCAAAGACATCCTTTGAGCTGGTGAAACAAGCATTAACCAAAACACCGGTTCTCATAAGCCCTTATTTTTCAAAATATTTTTATATCTTCTCATTTGCATCGGAACATACCATTGCTGCTGTCCTTTTACAGAAAAATCCACAAGGACAAGAGCAGCCTATTGCATTCTTTAGCAAGGCATTGAGGGATGCCCCTTTGAAGTATAATATTATGGAAAAGCAAGCTTTTGCTTTAGTTAAAGCATTGAAAGACTTCAGAGTATACATCCTTCACTCACACATCATTGCCTTTGTCCAGTCGGTTATTGAGATATTTATACAGGACCCAGATGGTAAAAGAGGTAAGTGGATTGTTGTTATTCTTGAATATGATTTAGAGATTAAACCCACTAAGCTCATCAAAGGCCAAGGTCTAGCTAAGTTAATGGCAGAATCAAATTATGATCTTCTTGATATTAATATGATCGATGATTTGGATAACCAAGAATAACTCTCAACTCCCGTTGTTGAAGATAATTTTGTGAATTCTCCTTGGTATATTGATATTGTTTATGTTTTGCTTAATCTGAATACACCTCCTGGTTTATCCAAAACAAAGGCAAGATTCCTAAAGTTAAAAGCTGTAAACTATTGTATTATTGATAAATGTCTTTATTGGAAAAATGCAAGTAGCATATTGCTTAAATGTTTGCCTGAGTTTGATGCAGAAAAAATTAAGCGGGAGTTCCATGAAGGAGAGTGTGGAGGCCATTTGTACTGGAAGTCAACAGCCAACAAAATTTTGAGAGCTAGTTTCTATTGGCCCACCCTTTTTCCTGATGTTCACAAAATGACAACTACTTGCCATAAATGCCAACTGTTTGAGGGCAAGAGAAAGTTATTACCCCTTCCTCTGCATCCAATCACTGTTGAAGCTCCTTTTCAACAGTGGGGTCTTGACTTCATAGGAGAGATTCATCCACCTTCCTTTGCCTAACATAGGTGGATTCTTACCGCCACAGACTATTTCACTAAGTGGATAGAAGCCATTCCTTGTATGCAGGCCAATGATTCGGTTATCATAAAATTCATAGAAACCAATATCCTTTCTAGATTTGGCTGCCCTACCAAGATCATCATGGGAATAATGCGACCGACCACCAAAACAAGAGAATGGTTGACTTCTGTCACAAGTATCAGATAACATTGGGACACTCCACAGCCTATTACCCTCAAGGTAATGGACTTGCCGAGTCTTCCAACAAAAGCTTAGTGAACATAATAAAGAAACTGTTGGAGGGCAACAAGAAGTCTTGGCACACAAAGCTGATCCATGCACTTTGGGCTGACAGATAACATTGAAGAAATCCATTGGTATGTCACCCTTCCAACTTGTGTATGGAACCGATGCAGATTTTCCTAACAGCCTTGGTGTACCAGTTATGAAGTTAATTCAAGAGTTGCAGACTGAAGAAAATGACATAATCAGAAGGATAAATCAGACCATTCATCTTCAGCAAAACAGAGAGGAAGTGTACAACAAAGCATTGCAGAAGCAAGACAATATCAAGAAGATATTTGATAGAAGAACAAAGGCCATCAATTTCAAGATTGGGGACAAAGTTTTAAAGTGGGACTCAAGGAGGGAAGACAAGGGGAAGCATGGTAAATTTGAAAATCTGTGGCTTAGCCCTTACTCTATTCATTCAGTCGCTGGAAACAACACATTCTTCTTACAAGAGCTGAATGGAACGGAATTGTTTGGGGGTCCTGTCAATGGCAGGATGCTTAAGCATTACCTTTCTTAAACCATTTTGTGTTCTGAAGACTTTTTATTTTTCTTGTCTCATTGTAACTATTTCATTCACCATTGCATTCAAAGTTATGAAAAATCAAAAAATAAAAAAACAAAGAAAGAAAGAAAAAAGGGCAGAAGTGAAAACAAGAAAGGCAAGGCCCCATGCCAAAAAGAGAAATAAATCTGAAAGTGTGCAAGCTCAAACACCACTCCTCAAAACACACTTCTAATTAGTCAAACTGTTTAATCTTGACTAATTAGCTTTCAATTTTCTGCTGATAGGGTAGCGAATTTGATTTTCCAAACTGTTTAATCTTGGCTCATCAGTAGATAGATTAGGATAGAAATTAAGGTTCAAACAAACTCAAAATCTGAACCAAAGTTTCCAAAGAGAAATGACTCAAAACTGTTTTATTTTCTGAGTCATAAAAGAGAAAAAATGGTTCTAATTTGCCCAAAATCTGAATCAGACATCAAGGAAGAGATAGCTCACAGGAAAAAGAAAAATCAGAGCTATGAAAAGAAGAGAGAAGGCCATGATGAGAAACTTTCAGATCTTAAGCCTTCCAATTTTGATTTAATTTTCTGCAAAATAATATCTATGTGTAGCTTGTTTTTTATGCCATAGACCAGCATCAAGTTAGAATGTTTAATCCTGACTTGTATTCTTTTAAATTTCTATTGTAGAATTTAGAGAATAAGATCTGTTAGACAGTTTAATCCTAACAGATTAGTAGATTAGGTAGAGAATCATATGGGCTCAACTGTTTAATTTGAGTCCATGGAGAAATAAGGAGTATAAATAGATTATATTTCATGCTTTCAAAAGAATAAAATGTTGTGAAAAGAGTTTGCCAATCCAAGTGCACTCTATTGAAGAAAAAATGTTAGATCAGTAGGGTTGGGCAGGTAGAAGTTTGTATTGATGAAATTCTTTTCTTTCTGGTTGATATTGTTGTCTAAGAAAAATGAAACAAGCAATAGAGTCGAACCTGATCGGCGTCTTGGAAGAGAAATCAAGTCTGAATTCTTGATGCCTTCAAAAAAGCACCATCCCCAAGTGGAGCCACTGTTAGCCACCTGTAATATTTTGTTATAACAAAAGGTGGCTAAATCATTTTGAGCCTCCAAGGAACAAATTTTATCACTAAAAATTTGTTGGCTCTTGAAGACTTCTTGTAAGCCTCATGCCTCTGTCCAAAATCCTCATTACTATTCCTCTTAATTCTGTTGATTCCAAGTAGAAGACTGCTGAAAGACCTTCATTTTCCCCCTTCTTAAACCTTCATCTGCTCCCCTTTTTCTCCACAAACTTCCTTGTCTTCATAAATCCTCTTCTTCCATTTATGAAAATCACTTTCCCATAGTTAAAAACCCATTTTTTTGACTATCCCGAAACCACCAAATTCCATTGAAAATTATGAAAAATTCATAAAAATACAAGTATTATAACTATGGATTTAAGCCCCTTTGGGCTAAGTCCTAAACCACTTCCCCACCATACGCTTTGGAGCTGGATCCATTTGCCTTGGGTTAAGGCGCTAATCGCATCGGAAAGAATCAAATGTACAAGTCTTCGCCATACTCCGAAGAACTCCGATTGCGATTAGCCTTGCTGCCTAAAACCCCCGATCATATTATTTTCATGTAACACGGAGCCCGCCCTCGGCGCTTAGACCTTGTGAATATTTCATTCCCAAACCCATTTTTCTTTATAAAACCCAAAACCTGCTTATCCAAACTTTCAACTTAAAAACTTGAAGTCATGTGTTTAATATTTTAATGGGTTGATTGAAAGACCGATCGCGCAATCGCAATCGGAGAAATCAAATGGGTAGATCAAAAAGACCCGCATCAAAGTTCCGATGCGATTGGGTCTCGTATGTTAAAAGTTTCCCCCGCCCCTGTTTCATTTGACTTCCCTCGGGACCAAGTGTTAAGGACCCCGGGTGCCAATCGCATCGCAACGTTTCAAATAGGTTGGTCGGAATGACCAGGCTCGATGGCCCGATTGCGATTGACCCCTTTGATTTAAATACACCCCGGGCATATTACATTCCATATATCTGAAGGCCCCGCAGTCGGGCGACTGTCCGCTTTATATATATATTCTTCCGCCCGATCCATAAAAACCTTTGATTATTCCAAAAGTTTGGGTTTCATAAAAATATACAAGGGTTTTTCCCCTGGCTCATCTCCACCATTGATCGTACGCCAAATCCAACGGTCCGCGCAAAATCGCATCGCAATGTTTCAATCGCATACGTTTTTGTTTTACCCCCGATTGCGCTCCTCCGATTAGATTTGGACCGTCCACGTGTCCAAATCGGACGGTCCAAAACCACCCCGCCTTATTTCTTCTCCCCGCTCTCCTTTGCCTGTTCTGCGCCGATCTCCACCGTTAGATATTTTTATCCGACGGCTATGCTCCTCCCCCGCCACCCGAAGTAGTTTAAACCTATTCCTGCAGGATTTCTTAACTGTTTTTGTGTTTTGCAGGTGTTTTAATGGTTCTCCATTATAGAATGAAGGAAAGCCGAGGGTTGGGAAAGACGTTTCCTGTGCCTTCGAGCTATCTAAAAGAACCATTCACGGGCTCTGTATCAAATGATTTATCAATGTTTCATGAGCATTGATAACCTAAAGAGCCCTGCGCGGCCCTGCACATCGACAAGACACTGTTTTATTTGAGAGAACAGTTAAAGAGTATTAGTTTTTGAAGACAAAGCACAGCAGATGAAGATCGAAGACAATTTTTATAGGGATTACGGCTAAGACAGTTATCAAAAGCCTAATCCCCAATCTAAAACACAGTTTAAAAGAAAACCTAAAGTGTTTTATCAGACAGAAAGCCTCCACCGCCCCATCTGAGGCAAATTGATTCCTCAGCTACCACCGAGCCACCTGTTGCCTCAAAGCATTCAAACAGAGGCCAAAGTTATTGAAGAAAATCTGATATTCACCTCCAGTGCAGCCAAGGAGTTACTCCACACAGCGTACAGAGCCTCAAAGTCAAATAAAGTTCCCACTGAGCTTTGATATTTATTGTAAAAAGTTAATACAGTGATCCACCTGTAAATTTCTCCCTCGACCCCTCAAAAGGCCGAGAAGTCTTGTTCAAACCTGTATTAATTATCCTGAGAGATCTTTTCTTAGATCACCTCCTCATTCTTCTATAAATACCTCAGAAGAAGATGAGAAATTGTTGGTTGCAGAACTTTGAAATACACTTGAGCTGGAGACTTATATTTGTACATAGTGTTCACTGGCCCTTGAAGCTCTGTTTGTGATAGAGTAGTTAGGCTGAATATTGAAGATGATTGCTGAACTGAAACATTGGACTTGAAGACTGTAACTGGTTTGACATCAATAACAAGCTGTTTCTTGGGATCCTGGTCTATATTACTGGTGAAGTGCCTCTTTCTTTGTTAACTGTTTTTCCTTCTACGTATGCCATATTGTTCATATTCTGCTGTAAAGAACAGTATAAACAGGGTTAGGACCTACTGTATATCAGTAACCTTCTCTGGCTGAGAAATCTTTATCTTGATGTTTTCTTCAGATTTGTTTATTTAAGAATGATTCAATACAGTTTAAACAGTTAGGAATGTTGGCGTTCCCTCGTCCTTCTGTTTGCTCAAACATTGTTCTCAAATGTTATTTCCATTATTTGCTATTAAAGTTAGACTAGAGAAGATATGGTTTGCCCTGATTCCTAGATTCTTTTCTCCAAAGGCAGATTCTGAAAGTTTCCCTTGGTGTTGAATGAAAGCAGACTAGGTTTAAAAGTACTTTATATGATCTTAAGTTACACTCTGTTTTTCTGATGTGTTTTCATACTTTCTGAAGGTAATTATGTGGATTACTGGATTGTTTGTCAATTAAGCTGCTTTAATAAGAACTTGCCCAAGAAGTCTATGGTTAGCCCTATCCTTGGTTGGTTTTAAATAGTTACTTAAGAGGCTTTTCTTGTTTGGACTGACTATAAATCCTCTGAGAAATTATTATCAGTTTCCACCCCTCCAACACTTTATTGTTTCCATTCCATCATTTAAACTCAACAATCTTGTGGTATAGATGACTTGCCCCTTGGATCACTCTTGATGTTGTTGCTCAATTAAAGCCCAGATATGACTCCATAGCCCAATGGACTAAAAACTAGCGTTATATCTATCTATCTGCCAAAACTGTTCTATTTGCTTGCAACTTCTCACTTTTGAAACTTTTTGCACTTAGGACTTTCCCCTCAAGTAACATTTCATGCTCAACCATCCAAAAAAAAACAAAACCTTTGGCCTTCATAACTAGCCTAATATCATTACCTTAAGCTTTTCAAAGACAATATCCATCTTTGTACATATTGGAGAGATCCCTCTCCGGATTCAGGAGGGCTAGATCCTAGAATCCCAAAGTTGGTTGAAACGATGTTAACTCTGTGATTGGACTCTCCCAATCTTGCTAATAAATTACAGAGACCTAACACGATGTAAGTATGAAATTTAAGATTTATTAATTTTTTAACTCCCATTCCCTTCCCCTCCAAAGTGTACCATATCGCTTCCAAGTATTGAATTGTCTCGCTGTCATTTCAATCCGACGAGAAATTATTCGTTCTCCGTTATTCTCACCGGGGTTTATTCTACCATCTCCTAGTGTTTATCGGCTTCGATCATAAATCTGTTGCAGTTCGTCGCGGAAATCGTAGTGGATACATCTCCAGGATTCAATCGGCATCAGTTCGAGACGGTGAGAGGTTTTTGCGATTTTATTTTCGCGTCTTTAAAGGTTTTTGCTGGTCTTTCATAAGTCTCAGATTTGCAGTGAAAGCTTGATATGTGAATTTGAAATGTGCCTTGTCTCCATGACTTTTTGGCTGGACTGGTAATGATTTTATGTGAAAGTTGAATTTATTTGTGATTCAATGCTTTTCCTGTTTTTATGAGCATTGAAAATCTAGGTTTCTATTAGGCTGATTTCATCCGCATTTTGTTAAATAAGCAATGCTTTCATTTCAATACTATTATTATGTTTTCGAATATTCTGTGCTTTTTTTACTTCTATTTGGGTTTAGGTTAGTCTTTGTAATACTATTTTGTCAGTTTGTCGTAACAATTTAGATTCACTAATTTCTATCAGTTTGGCTGCTTCCCGATGGCCTGTTTTGTGTTTCAGAAAGTGTGAATGTTGTGATGGAGACAAAGGGTGGGAAGAAGACGTCTAGAAAAAACTATATACTGCTGCTCTTTCTCTTGGGTACTTACGGTAATACCTGTTTAACAAATATTTCTGGACAGTTTTGTTACTGCAAATATTTCACTGTACTTGTGACTTACACAAATGAATGGCCACAGATTTTGTATGCTATTTTAAGATTTTTAAGAGATGCCAGGCAGGTTTTCACAGCAGCTTAATTTCCTTTATGTAGCATCATCTCCCTCTGGAATACTCATTTGAATGAAACGACTTCAATTATTTTAGATTTGTTTCACATGGATGTGCCAGGCAGGTTTTCATAGCAGCTTAATTTCCTTTATGCAACATCTCCCTATGTAATATCAGTTTATGAAACAACTTGAATTATTTTACATTTGTTTTCCAGGGGTATCTGCATACACTCTATTTCAACTAATGCAGGTTCCAATCAGAGATTAGATGGCAACAATGCTTTAATGGATTAACGATAACAGATTGCGGTAGTTTTTATTGATTTGGATAGAATTACAGCCAGTGTATTAAAAACTGGCTGAAATGGATTGTTTGACCTTGCTTTCCACTGATAGCCCAGTGAGTAAACCTGTCAGACCAGCCAGTTCAACCAGTTTCAACCTGAACCAGTCTGGGTCCACAGTGCTACGCACAGTAAAAAACAGAAGGAAACAAAAAAACAGGAAGAACACCTAAACCCAACCCCATGGAAATAACACCTAAAAACATGAATAACAATGGGAATAGTAAAATTAATTAATGCATGGCCACAGATTTATATACTATTATTTTGAACTTTTCACAGTGATCTTCAAAGCAGCTTAACTTCATTTCTGTAGCAACATATCTTTTCCGAATATCAGTTTGAACCAATCAACTTTATTTATTTATAGTCTCTAGGTATCTGTAAGCATTTTGTTTCAACCCTGAGTCACCTGACACAATAATTCAAGTAACTGATCCAGAACATGGGAGGATTATTTTTATTTTTCGAGGAATCTACAGACTCTCTATTTCAATCTCTTCAGGCTATAGGTCGGTTTTAATGGCAGTGATATTGTAATGGATTAAAGATGACTGATTGCAGTAGTTGTGGTTGATTTAGGTAACATTGCTACAGTAGCAGCTAACTTCTCTCTACCGATGGCAGGATGAACTACTTTGATACCACTTATGGCATACATTGAGCCATGTGGTAGTCACAAGATGCCATACGCATTCATAAGAAAAGGCCAAGCCCATATTTTCAAGGACAGGAATAATGTAAATGATGCCATGAATGAATGATATCCAGTTAAGAAGACTGACATATGTAGTACCTAACAGACATGTCTATGCTTAAGGGCACAACCTTATGCAATAATTATATATAAATAAATATGTTTTAAATACTTGTCAAAAAATCAGGACTCTTATGTGTCGCTGAAAAGAAGTCAAGTTCAATAAGTGCACTTTTCCTTGAACAATTTTTCTCTTAAGAAGAGCATAGTGATGAAAGACTGTCAAAGAAAGATGAGTGTGCACATCATGTTGTATGATTTTATCCATAACAATTGTGCCAACACATTAACTTACAAACATATGCCTATATAGTATAGCCTCTTAGTAGGCATGAAAAATATGATTCAGCTTCCAAGGGCCACTTAAAGGCAACATGGCATTGAAATGTTTCAATAAACTTAGTAAGTTCAAAATGGTTTGTTACTGGCAGATTGCAATAATGCTCTAAGAAGAGATAAAAATAACACAAGGTTATATAAACAATCCTTGATATTGTCTACAGTTGTAATAATCATGAAAATACGTTAAGCTCACAGAAGAATACGATCACTTGATAGGGAAAAAAGTCCAGATTTCAAGAACTCAAATGTGGAGGACATAAGGAATAGACCATACAACAACAAGTTTGTTCACTTCATACCCACAATCATATGACAAAATTGAAAGCTGGCAAATGAAAACCACAACCTCCTGCCTAATATTTTTTCAAATTTATGGGAATTTTATGCAATCACTTAAAACCAAAAAATGAAACGAGAATACAACAAAATTTGAAATTTGAAATAGAGATATGTAAGTTCTCACCAAGAGAAGCTAGTAAAATAAAATACACAAGCATTAACTGAGGCAATGTATTCAATTAATTCCCTTCTTATGAAATGTAAAATAAAGAGGATACATGAGAGAAGATACATACACATCAGCAAACTTGGATGCACCTTCACCTCTAATGACAAGCAATCTTTCCCACCCAGGAGGGGGCTGAGAAATATTTGGCTTGTCAATTGCCCAAAGTCTGCTCTTATCTTGTGAAATATCATCTGGATCATCACATGATGCATCTGGACGCCAAGGATAAGCATTTTCACATACCCAAGGATCTTCCAGAATGCATTGTCGTATAGCTTCGTATTGCTCCTTGGTTGGAATTAACCTCCACTTGAAGCACCTCGCACACTGGACGGTGAATGCCCCTACAGAAGGTAAAACCCGTCTTGAACTGTCTCTCGACAATTGATAAATCATTAAATGGACTTTCTTGTACAACAATGGGATCTGAAACAGAGGCATAGTCTGGATCTTCAAAATAATTTCCACCAGGATTGTAGACATCATTGCAGGGAACATACTCCAATGAGGATGCATCTCTCGAATGCACTTCCTGAAAGGGTACAAGTTCATTAGAAATTGGCAGATGTGGATCTGATCTTGCTGAAGCTTGAAGAGCATTAGAGCCAGGATTTTCCTGCTTCAAATATGGGAATAGCATTAGAGTCGGATCTCTGGACTGCGCTGCCTGATATGGTACAATTTCATTAGAAATTGGAGCATACTGATCTGGTCTTGCTGAAACTTGAATAGCATGAGTGTCAGATTTTTCTTGCTTCAGCAATGGAAATTGGTAGCTGGTAGGTGAAAGTAGGTGGGTTGTTGCAGATTGCCCTGAATGGAAAGATCCAGAAAAAAAAATACAATTATTTTACATGTATTTTCCATCCATGCATTTAAAAAAGCCATCAGTTCCAGATAATTTGTACATAACCATAGAGCAACATATAAGCCTAAAATGCTTCTAAACCAAAAGTATTATGGTCATTTAAAAGACACACTGTTAAACATACATATACTGGTGTATAATTCATCCTTAAAACAAAAGACATGGCTAGTCAACACAAACATATTTAGCAATTTACATTAAAATCTAGGAAATTAGATACATAAAACTAAAAATCTTCTGAAGAACTTTTATAAGTTCCTACAGCTAACCAATTCCCAATAAATTAGAATGCTGGCATATGCGTGCAACATATTCGCAATCTACCATTTAAGTGCCTTATCGAAAACTAAATTAGTAAAGCAATACCAAATGTATCAATAACTGTAGGTTAACATATGTTAACATGTCATATATCTGTATTAATGGAGAAAATTTTGTCTTCCCGTTTCATGAGTTAAATTCTGATGACTGAAATGCAATTTTCTTTTTTTCCTTCATGTCAAAAAATACAATTACTTCAAATTAATAATTCACAAACAATACTCCTATCGGCCTCTCTTTGCACCTTCTCGGGCAAATACTAGTTTATTTAATTTATTTTTTTCAATTTTCAATTTTTAATTGATTTTTAAATTTGTACACTTTTTTATTTTAACAATGTTTTTTTTTTCTTTATATTTAAAATTTATTTTTTATTTCAAAATTTATTTGTTTATTCATTTATTTATTAAAATTTAATATATATATATTTTTAAATTTAATTTGTTATTTTAATATTAACAAATTTTTTTAAATTTAATAAAATCTAATATATATATTTTTAATTTAAGTTCATATATATATATATATATATATTTATAATTTAAATTTAATTTATTTTTTAAAATTTATTTGTTTTTTTAATATATATTTTTTAAAATTTAATATTTTTATTGTATTTTATTTTTAATTAATTTTTCATTTTTTTATTTTTAATTTAAATAATGTTTTTTTTTTAAATTTTTATTTTAAAGTTTTAAATTTATTAAAATTTAATATATTTCTTTAAATTTAATTTTTTTATTTTAAAATTTAATTTTTTTTTAATAAATTTAATAAACATTTTCTTTTTCTTTTTTAAATTTAATTTCTATATTTTATTTTTTATAATTTTTTTTTTTTTAACTCGTTTTTTTTTTAAATTTAATATTTTAATTTTGTTTTTGTTTTTATTTTCTGATTTCTATATATTTTGAAATTTTAAGCTTTAAATTTTTTATTTGTTTATTTTTCTTAAATTTTAGGATTTTTTTAATGTTTGAATTAAAATTTTTATTTTGTTTTTATTTTTATTTTTTTATTTCTATATATTTTTAAATTTTAAGCTTTAAAATGTTTTTATTTTTTAAATTTATTTTTTTCTTAAATTTTAGGTTTTTTTTAGTGTTTGAATTTTTAAAATTAAAAAATGTTATTTCTATTTTTAAAAATATCAAAAATATGATACAATTTTATTTTTTTTTGTTATTCCAGCATCAATTGGTTTTGTTTTGAGGGTGTTTTTTCAATCCTTTTTTCAAGAAACAATTTTGTTCTTAGCATGATTTTATAAAATGTTGAAATTTGACCTTAAAAAAAAACCAAGTGCGTTCTGGAATACACTTTTTTGTTTTGGGGGTGTTTTTTCATGTTTTTTGAGTCTTTTTCGGCTAGAGTTCCCATTTTGAGGTCAGGTTACCTATTTCATCAGTAACAGTGTTTTTCTGGCTTCGCCATCAAGAGATTGCACAAACAGTCTTAGGACTACATCTAGGTGTTCCACATTAAAGTTCTCTGCAAAAGAGCAGAAGACCTCAAGATGTTTTTGAGCTACAATCTCGTTTTCCCCATTAAATCGGGGTAAGATCTTCAGATAGTCCTGTGGCATATCATTCAACACTTGAGGTAATGCCAGGGGAGCATATTTATTCAACAAGAAGCAAGGAACATTGGCCATTGGAGGAGGTGGAGGTAGTGTAAGGGTTTGATGTGTAAAAGGAGGGGAAGGAGGTGGAAGTGAAGTATGAATAACAATAGGAATGTATTGGACAGCAGCTTGAGGTGTTGATGGGAACAACGGGCTATGAATAACAAATACTTCGGTGACTTCCTTGACCTCTTCGACTTCAGGAGTAGGGTGAAAGGGGTAGTATGTGGTATCCCTTGACTCAACTTCCCCTTTAATTCGAACACCTCTCCGGGGTGGACTATTTGAGTAGTAATCGGTCTCTCCCACAGTGGAGTCAGGACCATGTACTTGAGAAACTTGAGAGGAGGAGGACCGAAAGTCTTCTAAAGAGAATTCGGGGATCTCAGTATGGACTGAATGTCTTTCCCTCCAACTCCTTATATGTAGGATCTTCTCAGGGTCAGACACAGAAGGTGTCTTTGGCTGAGATGTATCTAATTTCAGGTGTGGCTTACGAGGAGCCAGGACTGCACGCAAATTTTTCTGATAAATGAATGTGGAGTCGCCAAGGTGAGGGATCTGCAACTCTCAACTCTCCATGCTCACCTATTTGAAGAGTGAATAAGGTTTTGTCGAGGCCCAGGGATTCAACTTCTTTCAACTTCGAGTCCCCGGCAACGGCGCCAGAAAGATGTTGTCAATCCTAGAGACAGCCTTGAGTTGTGAAAGACCAGTGCCTAGGACATCTTATATAGCAAGGAGCAGTATTATATAACAAGGACAATTAGCAGAACAAGGCTCTTTTGATATTTCAGTTTTAACAAGAAAGATCAATGTAGATGGAACCAGAATATTCAAAAACTCAGCATAATGAAAGGAACACTGCAGAGGCAAGGAGTGAATTCTCAATATAAATGTATCAGACAACTCAAAGACAACTTGCTGTAAGGAGGGCTGGATTCTAAAAATGCTTTAAAGAGATTGAAAATCAGACGGCATGCTGTGTAAGAAATACAGAAGGAATACTAACTACTAGTGAGATGAAATTCCATAAACATATCTGAACATGAGATGGGCTTAAGATAATAAGAATCCATACATGTCCATAGCTTTCAAAAAAATAACATCCCATAGCACTTAATATAGAAGAAACATGGATGAAGTTGAAAATGAAACATCATATCATGACTGAGCCATATTTAAAGCACTAGACAAGTTTAGCATGAGTATTGATTGTGATAAATTCATACCAGAACCAGTGAGCCACTCACATTCCAGAGCATGATACAAGAAGGATGGAAATAGTGAAATGAACAGCTAAACTATATCACATAAGACATAATTACAAACTATAAAGCATCAAGACCAGAATCCTGATTAAAGGTAAAACTCCTTATCGTTGAGACCCAACGGGCTCTTCACATTTGTATTAAAACTTCAACAAAATGCATACAAGAAACTCTTTCACAGCAAATTCTTCAGAAAATCTGGAACTAGTTTTTCTCTTTAGTTGCTGCTTATATAAAAGCCTCAGAGACATGAGCGAGAAGATATTTTTGGGAAAAATATCTTCCTCGCGTGCTTGTAATTAGTTTGAGGTCTCCATCAAAAATAAACAAAATTCATGATGATGAATAGGGGCATCTCATCATTTACAGTTAGGCTCACGACCGTTTTAAACAAAATATTAAACAATAGTTTTGACAGAAAGTAAAATGAAAGAGCAGAATGTGAATTCCACTCGAAGTTTAGAAGTAACAAACTAAAGTGAGAGTAAAAGGCCACTAGGGCCGAATCAAGAATTGACAATATTTACTAACGAGATGGAGTCGAGGCAGTCGCTGACACAGGTGGTGGAACGCTGGTTGATGAGCTGGTGACCAGGCTGGCATACCGGCTGCATCTCTGCTGACTATCTGCTGCAGGTTCGGGCATTTCTGTATCTACTTTATAGTATGGCTGAGAGATCTTTGTCAGGTCGATATCTGACCTCTAATGTTTCTTTGGAGTCCTTTCTGGATGTAAAGCTCTCTATTCTGCTTTCTGGAATTGGTGAACTAGATAGAAAGACGTTCCGCTAATATTAAACACAGATATGGTTGTTTCGTGTGCTCTTTAGTCTTCCCATTACACCCTTTCCTTTTAAATAAGGATTAAAGCGTTTGATCTTCAATTTCGGGCTTTAATCAACCTTTAAATCTTTGCTGTTGTTACACTAGCCATGACTGTAATGGCCTTTCTGTATTCCAAATCACAATGGTTGTGATTGCAGAGATAGAGTGAATTAACCACTCTGTAACAACCCTGCACAATGCAATAAACTCATTATAACATCTGGGGAGTAGCAGAAGGAATGCTATGGAGGCCTGTGGAAGCGGTGGCGGAGCAGTGGAAAACTGATGAAAAACATGCAGGATGGGAAGAAACTAATGAAAATGAATGAAAGCGGGACCTTTGGATGGTGGGACTCGGCGGGTGGAGGGCGATTAGATGTGGACCGTCAGATCTCAGGAAGAGATCAACAGTTGAGATGTTGTGATGGAGTTAAATGGTCGCGCGATGAACAAATATGCATGGAGGATGCGATGCAACGCAGACCGTCGATCTGGATCGAACGGACGGTCACAATTGGATCGGAGGATTGCAATTGGGAGAGGCGGGGGGTGACACTTTAAGGACTTGCGATTGGCAATGCGCGATTGAGTGCCAGGCGTCCGATCTGAAACAAGATCGACGACAGAGACTCAATCGGCGGGGAGACAGACGGGGGTAAAGGAGCGGAGTGGAAGAAATAAGGGCCGTCGGATCAGAGCGATGGATCAATGGTGGAGATTACAATCGGAGGATCGCAATCAAGGAGTGCAGCGGACGGCACACTTTAAAAATTGCGATTGTGATTGGAGTGGTGTTGCGATTATGCGATGCGATTCACGCTGGCCATCAGATCTTTGTAAATCTATGGTCGAGATCTCCGCGGGAGTTCATAGAACGAAGCCCAATCGCATCGGGGGTTTTAAGTTTAACAAAGAAATGCGCTCACCCCAAAATCTCCGACTGCGATAAGCACCCAGGGTTAAGTCCCTGGTCCTGGGTGCAGAGCATATGGGGAAATGGTTCAAGGGGGCTGGCCGAAAGGGGCTTAGCCTGCATAAAGAAAAAGTGGGTCTTTTGGCCTATTTTCAATGCTTTTTAAGGCCAGGAAAGGGATTCGGTAAGGAGAATAAGGGGTTTTCAAGCCAAACAAAGGGTATTTGTAAGGTTCAAAGGGGAAATAGGATGATTTTGAAGGGTGAGAAGGGAATTAGAAGGGGAAGAAGAATGATGAAAACAGAAGCTTAGAGGAAATGAAATAGGAGGGAAAAGGCCTTTTCGGGCATTCTTCTTCACAGATAGAGGGGCTTCAAAACTGGAAACAACAGTGAATGTTAACCATATGATCAACATAACCTATAATTGATTCTCTTGAAACTCGAAGCACAACAAGATCCATCTATATATAACAGATTCACACAATTAACTTAGTGATACTTTCTCTTCACACCTAAATACATTGATAATCACTAGTTTAATTATGTTCCTCCATTATTTAATTGATTCTACATTTTATAGACAAAAATTAAAAAATGAAAAAAAAAACCAATAACTACTCTCCTCATTATAGAAATGAATCACTTCATCAATATCATTTCTTTCGTAATTAAATAAAATCAAGTGACTTAAGCGAAACTTAATCAGAACACACACTTGTGCCTATGCTCGGCAGTCGCACCTGAGCTCGACCAAATTTATGATAATTAAAATGAAAATGATATTACTGTCTGTTGAGTCTAGCGGTGCCCAACTATACACTAAGAAATCTACTACAATGTTAACACAGTCACACATCACAAATTAAAACAACCACATTCCACTGCATGTGTCTATTACGCCAAAGTTGTAATATTAACGGGGTTGAAGGACAATGAATGCTTTCTACAAAGATGTATTAGTTCAAAAGGAATTGGAATGTAAGCCTATGACTCGTTGGTCAAATTTGTAGGTCATAAGGTGATAGTTATGATAACAACCTCCTTCAACTGGAAACTCCTCGAATCGGCCACGAGCAGGGTATTGTCCTACTTCTTAAACGGTAATAGGATCTTTCGTGTTCTGAGTGACAAGAATCTTATCTAACTCTGCAGTTTCTATGATGGCTCCGTGCAATTTATTAGCACCTTCTCTGCAGAGACGGGGTCTTGTGAATTTTGGTCCTTACGCGATCTATAGATATCTGCATGTTTGTTTCATTATTTATATCGCTATCATGAACAATTTCACATTTGATAGTCCTAATCAGAAAGTCTCCAACATGATCTGGGCGAACCAAATTGCAAAGCGACGTAGAGATGCGTGATCTTAAAAGCACGAAGTGTCCACTTGTACCTTGATCAGTTGATTGCTCGAAAGCAGATGGTCAGTCCAACAAATGCTTGAAGGAAACCTCGCTTCTATAGCAGACATAATTTTGGCACAGATAAGTATCAATCTTGGTCGCAAGGCATGTCGAACAACCTCCCAAGAGGTAGCAAGAATTTGAATTTGATGGCATATATGCAATTCATTGTCAAGAGAAGGCTGATTATTCTTAGCGCTCCTTACTTGCATATTCAAGAAATGACTTAACAACAATAGAGGCTCGAGGCATATTTGCATGATAAGGCACCCAAACTTGCTGAATGAGGTGACTTTCTTTCCTCATAATAAGGTATGATGTGGTACATGCTCACGAAGCATATATTGTTGAGGAACACGCTAAGCTTAAAAAGTAAAATCGCATATAAGAAATCTCACACAAACACTAAACACTCTACACACTATCCTATTTATGTACATAGAACTAAAAAAAAATCATACCTATTCCATGTTCTTGGGCTCTTCCATGAGGGAGTGAAGCTCATATAAGTTCTGATACCAATAAGGATTTTGAAGGAGAAGACATTGTGTACATATTTATTCACAAATCAATTCTTACTCTAAATTTTAAAGTCAAATTATAAGCTACATAATTTTTTTTTTTGTATGTTTGGTAGTACTTTTCAATTTTTCACTTTTTTTACATTTTTATTTTTATTTTTTTTACTGCATTTTCATAACATGTCTAGATACATCACCCCGATCGGGGAAGGGAATTGAACTTGTGATGAGTGCTACAACAGCCCGCCTCATCACCGTTTAACCAAGACCCCATAGACATTATAAGCCACATAATTAGTGCTGATGAGATCCAAGAGATTCCAAACAAGGAGAATATAATTGAGAAAATTTCTCAACAAAACTCCAACAACCAACAACCCAATTCTACTTATATACTAATGTAAGCATTATTCCAAGTATACCCATTTTGATACAGTAACCATGGAGGGTTTTAAGTTGTGTGCTGAGATCGTCAGGATTCCTGACAAGAATAACGATATCATTAGCATAAAGGAGACGAGTAATGACTATACCAACAAGCTTGGGCCCTTCATGACTAGAAACTTCTAAACATTCCTGAAATGTGTCAATGTAAATGCCAAAAAGGGTAGGAGATAAGGGACACCCTTGCTTAACACTCATGTTCCATTTAATTTGAGTAGACCAACCCTCGGTGGTATTAAGATTGGCAATAACATTCTCATATAATCTAATAACTACGACCCTTAACTCAGGAGGAACAGTTATTTCATGGAGCCTTTTCCATAGCTTCTCTCGAGGAACATTGTCGAAATATTTTCTAAAGTCAACAAAAAAACCTAAGAGATCAGCCTTACTGTTACGACAATCCTTGGCAATGGTCCTAAGAGTGATAAGGTGGTCAATCATAGAGTGTTGCCTTCTAAAACCAACTTTCCCAATGGCTCTTTTACCATGGGTTTGAAGACAAGCACTAATCTTTTGTTCCAGAATGAGCCCATACAAGTAAATGTGGCTAATCATGATAGTCCTATAGTTAGAGAGAACCTTTTTATCCCCACTTTTAAAGATAGGCACGATAAAACTTTGCATCCACAATTTAGGGAAATCATGTTTAACCGCCAATTTAACAAGATTGTGCAAGTGTGGGGTGATGATGAACCTTCCAATTTTAAGAATCTCACCTTGGTATCCTTCTAAAATATAACAAAAAATATAAAATATATAATTACTAAACAACGACTTAAATATAATATAATTTTATAAAATGTGAACACATAAATAGATAACATGGATTATCAAATAACCTAATTAATAAATTATCAATAATATTTTCAATAATAATTAAATCAAAATTCCTTCAACATTTTTTACTCCTTTTATATGGATCTTTAATTAAGATATCTACTCAAAAGCACTCTCAAATTTTATTAAGACACGTATCTAAAAATAATTTTAAAAAACTCAAAAATTTACTATATATTGATATAATTATTATGTTTATATCTTATATATATAATTTAATTATATTAATTATTTAAAATAAATAATAGAAATATATATTGAATTTTTCAGAAATATCTATAATATAAATTTATAATTTTTTTGAATTAGGATATGTAATACTTTTTAAAAAAAGCGCAATATCAAGATATATCATTAAGTTGATGATAGTTGAAAAAGAGTTTAAGATAGGCACTGGCTAGAATCCATAAATGCATTTAACGATTTGTCTTTAAATGTGGTTTAGGTTAAACTTGCCCTAATTATTTTGATTGACACTTCCCAGATATGTCTTTGCTGGTTTGGTTAGCTTGTTCTAATTATTTTTGTCTTACACTCACTCAAATCCGTGTTTGAATTTTAATTTGTTTTTCTTTTAATAATATTGTTGGATTTCGCATATGCTTTTGACACGTTCGGATTTAAATGTTGGTATGGTTAAATTGATCAGAAATATAAATTGATCAGAAATATGGTGTTTTACTAAAATAGTACATTAACCTTTACTTAAATTTAAACTTTACCTCAAACAATTTTACCATGTGTTATCTTTAATTCTTTGAATCGATGTTTTCATTTTCGAAGAGAAATTTTAAATGATCATGTTAAAGGCTAATAAGTTACCTGCTAATGATGGAAAGAAAGTGAGCTAAACCTATTTTTCTTGAGAGAGAAACTCGTTTTGCTAGAAAGAATTAGCTCAACCCCATTGCTTACACAAAAAGAGTTAGGAACTGATTTTCAAAGATGTAGCCAGTTTTTCACCACTCTGATTTCCAATAATAATGAGGTTAACATTTTAGCTCTGTTATTAATTCATGTGATACATCCTACAACAACATAGACCAAAAGTTAAAATTAATTCATTTATACCTTCTACAACAACATAGACCCTCACCTAAAAGATTTAAAAGACATTCTTGCCAATATATTATCAAATTATTTCCAATTATATTAATAAATTATTAAAAATAAAAAAGGTTAATATAAATAATACAACAAGAAAATTACAAAAGTTAATCCTTTAACACACGAAATCAATAACTAACCATAAATAATCTATAAATAAGCCATATCAGAAGCAACAATCAAACAAAGGCATTGGATTTGGGAATCAATGACTAATAGTAAACGAACTAAATCATAAGCGGCAACACTCAAACAAGATAAAATATTACTATGCAAACTATATTTTATTAATCAAATAGAGTTACATATATACATGACGGATTGTCTCAAGATAAAGAAGCTATCTTGGACGCACAATAAGTTGGTTGAGAGAATATCTCAACCTCACATCAAACTAAGAACTTAGGTTTACCTAACTCCTATTGAATAGGAACAGACTCTATACTTAGAAAGTCACAACTGAAGACAAGTAAGAATTACATATTCCAACGCTCCCCATTAATGACTAGTCTCAACATCCATCTACAAAATCTAGTTGTGGTCAAACATAACAAAAAGGATATGTCGATGTCCATATAAAGGAGCAACCATCCACCAGAATGCATGGGTACCAACCGCTGGTCTCATAGGATGTCCTTCGTATACATGGTTCTGTCAACCATTATCACTGCATACATCTACCTGTATCTACAGATCCCCCTCCAACATGGGTTTTATCGAATGACCCGTAACCATGCTCTTCCTTCATCGGGGTTTTATCGGATGACCCGTAACCATGCTCTTCCTTCATCAAGGTTTTAACAGATGACCCGTAACCATGATCTTCCTTCACCGGTGAACTTGCACTGGATCTCTTCGTCAGTGGGCAACCACTGGCACAGACCTATTTCTAGGCCACTTCACTACTATATGTGGTTTCTGGCTAACCACAAACCAACACTACAAAAAATGGTTTTTGGCTTACCACGAACCTATAATTACAAAGTGGTTTTGAGATTACCATGAACTTTTACGAGGATACACATGCCTTACAAGGCTTACAACACAACTCTAACTCTTGGAGTTCCCAGGTGCAGTTGGTGTGGTGAGCATGGATCGAACACGCGGGAGAGTGGCTTCAACAAAGCATTAACACGCTATCATATGTCACATTGGATGTGTTAATCAACTCGTATTAAAGTTTCAAATGGTTGAGAAGTTTCGTTTTATTTAAACTTTCTACGAATGATAAGTAAAGCAAGTTCGAATGAATTAAGAAGGATCTTCCCTTATGTGAAACATCCACTCGTGAAACACTTCACTTCAAAAGGAATTTTTTAATATATGCACTTTTTCAAAAGCACATGAATTGGGAATTTCTTTTTTTAATGGTTCCTTTTTGTGAGTGGAGATTTTTCATGATTCTTTTCATGAGTAGAGATTTTTAATAAATTTCTTAAAAAGTGTTTTTTGAAAAGCTTTTCAAAAAGAGATTTCAATTAAAGGTTAAGTTTCTAGTTTCTAGTCGGACGGGTTGCAATGGGTTTTTTATTTTGTTTGGGCAGCGTTCTCGTGTTGGGCCTACTGCGTAAGGTTGTTTGAGACTCGGTGGTGGAAGTAGCAGCAGAGTGGGGGAGATCCGAGTGCCTGAGTTGATTAATTGATTTGCTACATTCTTTCAGAAATATGTGTTATATATGAGAAACTGTTAATTACATGCATCTAAATTAGACATTGATAGCGTTTCCAACTTGTTGAGAGGTCGTTTGTTGCTCGTCGCAGGAGCCGAGGGCACTAAGACTTGCGTGGCATAGAAGCCACAGTCTACAAGGTTCTACTGTTGAAGAGCTAGCAAAGGGAGGTTTCCCGCCTGCGTGTTAACGAGGTTGTTGGAGCTCGTTAGAGGACCAAGTGGAGTCGAAATCTGTAAAAAAGATAAAAAAAGATAAGCTAGACTTTTAACAACATGTATATATTTTTAGATATGTTTGATTCTGATGATGATGACAATTTTCTCATGTGGACATTTGGAGGCATTAGCTTGGGTAGCATGGGTAGCATTTTTTCAAAAAAACAATGTGGTTCTGTTGATGACCACGAGAAACAAGAGGCACAATCTGTTGTGAAAGATCCTGATATTGAAGAGTCACGAGTTGATCTTCAGGAAGGATGTAAAGAGGAAGAAAGTGCTGAAGATCAATTTGACGAGCCACATGACGCTGATTGCAAAGACGTGGTAGAATAAGACATAACTGGAGAGAATTTAAATTGTGATGATCTCATGAATATTTTTGTGTGTGCAGATGTTAACAACAAGGAAGAAACAATGAAGATTGAAGAGGAATTAAATTTTCATGAATCATGGTTTGAAACACTGCGTCTTTATGAAATCAACACAGAAGTTGCATCCATAAATGTTGAAGACAACTTTGCGAAATTTCACATGCGTGACATCGGAAATAGTGAGAGAAAACATTCTCCTATTAAGCCTGTCATAATATTGAGAAGGGCGAGAATAAAAATTCAAGCTTTCCATCACTGGGGAAGAAATGAGGTGAAAATACATCACTACCTCACCGCAAAGAAAATGAAGATGAAGATTCACCTTGAAATGAATAAGTATGGAGTCACAAGCATAAATACCAAAATGAAGACCTTTGTTACCAAGTTTTTCATTTTTGTTATTGTAAGCCTAGCTGAGACTAGACCAGTAGGCGTATGTCATTGTTTAGTACCCTTTCTCCATTAAGGGGGAGTGTTGGAAGTAATGGAGAAACCTAGACTTAAAAGGTTGTTAGGATGAGGATAGGATTGAGATTCTAATCTTAGATATCATATCCTAATATCCAGGGAGTGGTTGAAACCATCCCATTAGTGTGAAAGCCTATATAATTAAGGCTGACTCAATATTAAAGGTGTGTGTATGAGAGTTTTTACACTCTCCAGGTTCTCACCTAGAGAACCATTCAATTTAATTAATAGATAGATGGTTTAAAAAAAAAAAAAATTGGTTTCTCGCTTACCACGAACCTGTAATTACAAAGTGGTTTTGAGATTACCACGAACTTTTACGGGGATACACATGCCTTACAAGGCTTACAACACAACTCCAACTCTTGGAGTTCCCGGTACATAATTTACAAAGACCTCTATAAAAAAAACATCTTAGACTTGCTTACAAATGTGTGACTCATACTACAACATGCTAGTGTGTCTATTCCAAGAAACTCACATGAAACAAACTTTCACTTTCGTTTTCCATCATCCTTTAAATGTTGCCGTTGCTCCTCTATATTTTGAAATGTTCACATCTTGGGCAACTTTTTCTTTATCAATTAGAACTTGGACTCCATCTTAACTTGTCATTTGTTAGAGTAGTCAATTCTAACGAAAATAACTTCATATTGAGGTGACTAATCTCAATATGTATATTAATTTTAGTTCCAAAATACTTTCATCACTAAAAAATCCCAATTACCCAAGCATGCATTAACAAATATCTTCAATCAACAAAGTCACTCGCTACAGAAGCATCATTTCCACCACACAACATGCAAGGCCAAATGTCATGGGCCAAATAGATCCATTCCTCGCCCAATTCACAAGGGCATGTAGCTTCGATATCACGTACTCCGCCGGATTTAAAAGCCCTGTGGGTGAAGAAAACGAGGATGAACCGGTCGAATGGCAAGCTTCAATGACCTCAACAATAATCCGTGTCAACTCAGCTGCTTTCCTTTCACTAAAATGTCCTCTATTAAACACACAACCATCACCTTTACTAAGTTCGACAAGAATATTTGCAACAACGCTCTGCAATTGCTCTTCATTGGTAGCAGAAGCATGCCCAACAATTTTACCTTTGCCTTTTGATTTACTTTTTGGGTCCAAAAAATTTCCATTTAACTTCATGCACAAGATTTTCAAAATGCAAATAATTTATGTAACTCTCGCATCAATAGCACCTGAATCAACAGGAAAGTATGTATCTCCATAGCTTCCCCAATCAATTATAGATTGAAAAATCATAAAGAATGCACAATTAGGTATTCAGAAGTGAAGCCATTCTTGTCTTGACTCTGCATAGATGGCTTATGGCAGCATACGCAGGATACGAAGGTTGCTCCGTCTAGGATACATAGATTGCAACAGCCCGGTTTAACCTTGCAAATACACAAATAAATGAAATACACAGTGCGATGGATTGCAGCTCGAAAACTGTCCTCCTATCGATCGATCCGCCAATGGATGCAGGCTGTATTACTTTTGGCAAGGGGACACACAGTCACACCTTAATTCTCTCATGTCTTCCACAACATTCAGAAAGCGTTCAACATAGGCAGCCAGCAAGGCTCCTCCACGCTGACTCCTCACACTCCTTTGTCATAAGGGAAAGAACAAAAAAAAAACAACGTGGAGGCGCACAACGCTCCAACAACAGATAGCTCAACACTCCGACAGCTTTCTAGGAAGGTAATCCACACTTAGGTAGGTTGCCTTGACCTTCACCAGTCCATGCCAACAGGTCGCACCAATTTAAATTCTCCATGGACACACAGGCTGCTCTATGTTGCTTATCAAGTGCATCTACATAGCAGCAACAAAAGGACGAGAAAAACAGTAAACTATTAAAAAAAAAACAAAATACTCAACAAACTCTTTATTTCCAAGATAAAATATTACTATGCAAAATATATTTTATTAATCAAATAGAGTTACATATATGCATGAGGAATTGTCTCAAGATAGAGAAGCTATCTTGGACACACAATAAGTTGGTTGAGAGAATATCTCAACCTCACACCAAACTAGGAACTTAGGTTTAGCTAACTCCTATTGAATAGGAACAGACTCTATACCTAGAAAGTCACAACTGAAGACAAGTAGGAATTACATATTCCAACAAAACAAAGACATTAGATTTGGTTTTTATCTTATATATTTATAAATTTTGAATATAATTTTGTTTCCATTAAGTTCATTCATATTCATTGGATTTTGTCTTTTATCATATATATTTATAAATTTTGAATTTAATTTTGTTTCCATTCAATGTATTCATATTTAAATCCTTCTTATTAATCAAGTAGGCATTGTTAGAGTTATTCACATGGATAAAGCTAAGCACACATTAATCTCAATGCATTTTTTAAACAATTCTTACCATTTTTTTTAAAGTAAAAAAAATATTTATCACCCAAAAAAATTTCAAAATAAAATAAAATTATGCTCTTGAAATAGTCATATATTACTTGTTTTCAAATTTTGTATATGGCATATTCGTAGTCAAGTTTTTAAGATGTTCCTCTTCCTTTACCAAGGTTAACAAAACTAAAAGTAAATATTTATATTTTCATCTTCCTTTACCGAGGTGATGCAAGAGCATCTACCATGGATTAGTCATTTACTAAATGAGTTAGTTTTTAAGTTAGAGTTTAATTAATTAATGTATTTTCTTATGATTTTTAGGAGAGAATTGAAATTATTGTAAATAGGAGAAAATTCTAGAGGATTATGGAAGTTTGAGAAGATCATGGATTACTTAAGGATAATGAATTGAAAGAGAGATTTTAGATATTAGATGAGAGAAGTTAAGGATTAGGAAATATATTTGGGCTAGAACCAACAGTTATAATCCATTTCTATAAATAGGGGAGCTTTTGAGGCATAGAGGTAGAAGTAGATGTATCAAAGTGTGTGTAAGAGTGTGAGGAAAAGCCAAACATGAGAGATAAATATTTTATTTATTGATTAATCATTTCATCAATTGGGTGTACATTTGTTTTTAGTATTATAAAATTTTATTTGAATTGCATACATGTGATTCTTTGCACCATATTTTTTTTTTTTTTTTTTTTTTTTTTCAGTATGAAAAATACCCTGGTTTATATAATGTACCAGGAACAAAACAGCAAGGAATTTACATAACGATGCATAACATGTATTTCGTGACTCATCACTACCACATTTTACTGAAAATTACTGAAATTGTCTTGTTGTCACCACAAAGCTAGCACATACAATGTGATAATAGCACAGTACAAAACCTACCAAATCAAAATAGAGAAACTGTTAACCCCGCCCCAGAAGAGGACAGGAGACAGATCAACAGGATAGCACATACAAAAAGGAATAGCAAGGTTTTATTGTAGTAATAACTACCCAAACAATACTTGTAAACTTAAAACACAGCCTCCCTAAACCCCTCTTTGCTTATATGATGGGGATTGTACCTTCCGCCTGAAGACCCTGCTTGTTAAATAGCTGATAATTGATCTTTCCAGATGCAGCCTTCAGCCCCTACTTTGACAATTCATCTGCCACTGTATTCTTTTCATGATAAATATGTTGATAAGTAATACCAACAAATACAGTTTTTAAATTCTCAATTCTGCAAAGCCAATGTGAAAGAGAACCCAAGTTAATTTTCGTTTTGTGATTCAGATGGTCGATCAAGACCTTTGAATCACCCACAATCCAGAAATGTTCTACACCAAGAAAAGATGCCCACCACGTAAGGCCCCATAAAGCCACGATTTCGGCTTTCATATTTGTCCCACCTCCACCATTCTAGAACAATTTGTAATGACATCCTGTAGAGATACACAGCCAAACTCCACATCCACAAATTGACTTCTGAGCAGCACCATCAAAATATCCAACCGGGTATTGAAACTGAAATGGGGCAAGTCTTTTGGACAGATCTCTGTTAGGTTTCTCCTTTTGATTTATGCTGACCCAGTCCAATTGAATTTTATTTACAATGTCTGCCTTAGACAATCCTCGCTCCTCGAAAATTCTCTTGTTTCTCGCACACCAGAGGTGCAAATGAAACAGGATTGGTATTGGCCACAAGCTTTTACCCCTTTGCATCCACCATCGCGTACAATCCTCTGTTCCTTCAAAGAAGGGGACCTGTATTTTTAAGCACTCATACAGTAGTTGTTGGGTCTATTTTGAAAAAGGGCAGGAGTAGAAGACATGTTTGTTATCTTCTCCATGTGCGCCACATAGGATACATAGCCCTGGCCCATGCCATCCCCTGCGCTGTAGATTCCTCCAGGTCAGATTTTTATCATTTTTTACCAGCCACAAGAATATAATCATTTTTACAGGAGCATCTACCTTCCATAAAATTCCGAACCAACAGTCTTGTATGAGTTCCAATTTCTGTTCTATAAGAGAGCTGTATAATTCCTTTACTCTCGGTCCCGTTTCAAAGTTAGAGCCTTCCCATATCAATATATCCCCTTCTCGCATTCTGCATATGCCTTTCCTTCTTAGCAGATTTAAATAAGAATCCCATGCTTCTCCCCATTTGCCATATAGACCTAGGACCGCCTTTTCCTTCCAATTCAGGATTTCACCCTTCCAATCCGCGATTAATTGACTTAGGTAAAGGATCCCTTTTTGATTTAAAAAAAATTCCATGCCTTCTGGAAATTGAAAATTTTTCTGTATTCCCATCATGTTAATGCTCCCAACTAGGATTTTGTTTCCATTGCCAAACTGCCAAATCAGATGTTGTTTTAAAACCGGCCACAGTTTTCCAAAGCCCTTCCAAATAGCAGAACTTCCACTTCCATATTTCCACCCCAAGACATACAAATCCTCTAAGGAAGCCCCAGCCAAATATTTCTGATTTATGATGTCCTGCCATGAACCTCCAGAATGTAGACTTCTCCACATGGATTTTAGCAGAAGAGAATTTCCAAAATGTCCCAAGTCCAAAAGACCCCATCCCCCCTTATCATTTGGGCAAGTAATATGATCCCACCGCGCCAAATGAATGACCTTATTCTTTTCTCTCCCCCCCCAAATGAAGTTAGCCATCATTTTGCAGATCTCATTCATGATCTTCTTTGGAATAATGTACAAATGACCCCAGTAAACAGTTAACTGTTGTAACACAGCTTGTGACAATATCAATCTTCCACCGTTTGAGAGCCATTTATTAGACCACACGTTTAATTTTTTGTCATATTTATGTAGTAACCATCTCCAGTCCTCGATATTGTAGCTCAAAGCCTTCATTCGAAAACCTAGATATGTTATTCCATCATATAGCGAAGCAGTATTAAAACCAAACAGCAAAGTCAACTCTTCCTTATTCCTCTCATTTCCTCCCGCAAAATAGATACAAGATTTCAACTCACTAATCAGCATACCTGTGGCCCTGTAGAAAACTGAGAAAATCTCTTTCAGTGTCACCCACCCATTATAGACCAGCATGCCGAAAATTAAGATATCATCCACGAATAGACTATGAGTAGGCTTCAGTTGTGGGCTAATATTTATTCCCCAGAACGTGTTCATATTTCCTGCCCTGCTAATCCTTCGGTTCAGTGCATCCATAACCAAGATAAAAGGCAAAGGGGACAATGCGCATCCTTGCCTTAAACCCCTCCCCGGCAAAAAGAATTTGGTAGCTGAGCCATTTATAATGATGGCCATAGAAGTCCTGGTGACACAACCCATAATCCATGTTACAGCATTAGAACCTAGACTGATCCTATGAAGCACCAATCTCAAATATATCCAGTCCACCCTATCATATTCTTTATTCAAATCAATCTTCATGACAGCAGCATCCATCTTTTTAAGCCTAATAGTATGAATTACCTCTTGAGTCATCCCAATTGCATCATGTATATTCCTATCCTTAAGAAATCTCGATTGTTCCGAAGAAATAAACCTGGAAATATTTCCTTTCAATCTTTGTGCTATGACTTTGGAAATTATCTTATAAAGAGTGTTGCACAGTGAAATAGGCCGGTAATCATCAAAGGATAGCTTCCCCGATATTTTTGGAATAAGAACAATGAAAGTAGAATTAACAGCCCCCTAGATTTTCCTGGTGACCCTCACATCCTCCACCATCTCCGTTAGATCCTGAATGAAATCATCAATGAAGTGTAAAAAGAATTCCGGAGTCCAGCCATCTGGACCCGGGCTTTTGTCAACAGAGAATGAGCTTAGAATACCTCTTACCTCTTCACATGTCACCGATTCCATGAACCTCCTATTATTTGCCTCATTAAACATCAGAGGATATTCTGCAATCATCTCCATGTGGTCCTCGGCCAATACTATGTCTCTTTTTGCATATAGAGATCGGAAATAATTAACACCTCCTGTTTTAATCTCGGAATTCCTGTATAGAGTGTCATCCCCTTCTTTAATTTCCCATATCGCATTTTCCCGCCTTCTACCCGAGGCAAACTTGTGGAAAAATTTGGAATTTTTATCACCCACTTTTAACCATACATCTCTACTTTTTAATCTCCATTCTACTTCTTATTTTAGTAGAATATTCCTATATTCAGTCTCCAAATTTTTTAGGTCCTCCCAGTAGTTGTCATTATGAATGCCATCTGCCACCTCAGAGTAAATTCTCGCCCTTTTTGTAATTATATGTTTGGCTCTCTGCCTGAAGACCCTTTTCTTCCTGCGATCCCACCCTTGGACCTCCTTTTTGAGTCCATTTAAATTATTTGTGAGATGTTCTATGGCTGGTATACTCGGGCTTCTATAATGCGCTGCCAAATACCCCTGCACTAGCTTTATAAATTCTTCATCTTCAAGCCACAATCTGTTAAATTTAAAAGAATAACCATACACTTTCTCCTCCAAGTCCCATACCAAGAGCAACGGTCTATGGTCGGAAATCTTGAGGTCTTCTACCTCCACATCCAGATTTTTGAAAGCCGTCCTAAGAACCATGCTTATCATGATTCTATCAATTCGCTTCCTAATAAATTCCGGACCTTTCCTCCCATTAATCCAAGTTGGACTTTTTATGGCCATCAGAATATCAATTAGATCAGAGTTTTGCAGCAATTCTTTAATATCCCTGTCACAAGGATCTAACCACCCTTTGTCGCCCCAGATTTCATCATGTGAAAAAGAACAGTTTAAATCCCCTGCCATAATGATGTTTCTCAACAGGAAAAACCCACAGTCCTCCAAATGTTGCCAGAAGTTTAACTTATTTAAATACGGAGCATAAATATTTATGATGTGGATTCGGGGTTTGAGACCCCTGTAGAACCCCGTTAGTACGATGCCTCCCAGAAACCCAAACGCTGAAAGCGCATATACACTGGGGTTCCACATCACCACGCAACCCCCTGATAGTCCGATTGCATCAGTCGTCACCAGGGACCAATTTGGATACAGAGGACGCAGAAAGGCAGTAGCCCTGGCCGCATCACTCATGGTTTCTTGAATCAACAAAATATCAGGCTTAATGCTTAACAAAAAATTTCTAAGGGACAGAAATTTTGCATGCCCTCCCAGACCCCTAATGTTCAGAGAAACCAGCTTCATCATGGAACATCGGCAGCGGGAGTAATTTCTCTAAGAACCCGCCCAATAGCCTGTGCCACAGGTACTTCATGGAAATTATCAGCATTATGACCCAAATCAGAAAAAAGATTGGATATCTTTTTCTGTTTTCCTCTACTTCTACGAATGGTAACATTTTTACGGGAGGGGGCACTGACAAGAATGCTTGACGGGGATATACCAGTGTTAACAGAAAGTGGTATTAATCCTGCTTCAGGATTTGCTAGCAGATCAATGTCGTTCCCCACTGAATTATTTGGGGAATCAACATCCACTAAAGGCACCTCAGGCAGAGTATCCTTCTCTAGGTCTCTCCCATCGAGCTCCCCCAAATTTGTCAAATTCTTGGAAGCCGGCCCCCAATAACCCCCTTCACCCGGGATACAGATTCTGGGCCGAGATATGGACACCAGGGTTCCATTAGGAGTAACCGGCTTGTTATGTATTGGAATAGAGGAAATGTGGTTAGAGCCCCGATCCCCTCCCACCATAATAACATCCGATTTGATAGGACTTAGGGTTAAGGACCCACCCGACATCAGACCATTATCCACAGACAACACCCGAGATCCTAAAACCTCACTCGGCCTATGCACAGGTCGGGATCCTAAGTGATCACTATTCGTAACCATCAATCCATAGACCCCTTCTAAAATATTACACTGTACCCTTTTAGACAGATTACAAGAATCTAGAATAGAGATACTAGATGATGGGATTTGTTGCTTACCCGTCAACTTTCCGTCAGCCGAAGGAAAAAAAATGTCATCAGTCGTCTGCTCCGAAAAAGACTGATCGTCCTTTTGCCGCCGACCCATCCTTTTCCAGGCCGAACAGTTTCGTCTTATATGACCAGTCTCATGACACTGGAAGCACCGGAATGGAATGTTCCAGTAATCCAGCATCTGACAGTGCACCGATCCATCCCACTCAAGTTTTATCTCTGATGGAAGGCCTCTAGCGAATGGAATCTCAACCAACACCCAGGCGATACGCTTGTCATAGGCTTCGTGGCTCTTTGGGTCGGCATATCTGCAGGTCCCAATACAGTCCCCGATCTCCTTTAAAGCTCTAAAGTTCCAAAACATCAGAGGCAGTCCATGCAGCCTAACCCACATCACATGATTCACCGGCGCGTTCGTAATCGGATGGAAGCTGGCGTCCCACCTGTGGAGGGCCAAAAAGCACCTTCTGAGCACCCACGTCCGACCCAGAACCACATTTACATCTTCTTCCTTCTTCATAACGAAGCAAAACCACCTCGCCTGGAGCCTGCTCACTTCTGGACTGTAACCTATTAGATCTTCCCATTTCTTTAACAACCACTCCATTTTTTCAGATTTACAGTATTTTTCGAATTGCCACCTTCCTATTACAGCCCTCCTGGAAAGTGTCACAACCCGCTCCCACAACACGTCTGTGCCAAAAGTCAAAAGACGACATTGCTCAGAGGGTTTAAACGCCTTAGTCACCTTCTTCGGCTTATGGTCTGATCCAGTGACAGGTACCTTCAGCAATGCCCCTGGCCTCAGATCCGTGTCTAAATTATCCACTGGGTTCGAAGACCGCACAAAACCCGCCCCACAATCCTTCTCAGCCAACTGTGCTGCATGCAGGAGATCCACGTCATAGAAAGCCGCATCATGGTCCTTAATAAACTCGGACAATTCCATTTGCTTACTTGACCCACCCCGCCGGAGAATACAATTCATGTGATTCTGTCCACGTCGCCTCCATGTCGATGCCTCCACAACTTCAACGAGCTATAGGGTTGCAGCTAATCCGCATCACCATCGATTTACCCCAAATGACTTTAACAAGTTTCCATGTCATCTGCCCTTGTTAGAACACTCCACCCGCCAATGGTCATTTTTAATTTTCCACTCCTCCGGCCAATGCCCCCCCCCCCCGACGTATAGATCATCTCTATCAGATGCGTGTCCTTTTCCTTGCCACCTCAGATTTTAATAATCGTTTCACAATCACAAGGTGTCTGATTCAGTAATGTGATGTTTAGGCTTGTGTGCCACAATTGCTTCAGTTTTTAAAGGTGCCAGCCGATCACCTTGTCATCTGTGCACGTAGCCTATCCTACCAGGGCCACCTTCTTTAGCATGACCAGAAATAATAATGATACTGATCCCAACAAGGCCCCTACCAGCACGAATCAGTTAAAAACCACACCGCCCACTATCTCCCATGATAGTACGGGACGATTCTCCACCTCGCCGCCGATGTCAGATGTCAGAAGAATTTAAACATTATTCCAGCTGAGCCCTACCGGAAAACCCTGACTCCAATTCGGAGAAGTCGAGTCCAAAACCACCTACCAGCACCTGCATCTACCAGCAAAAGCCCCAAGTCTATAGTCTTGCATGATAGAATCGACCATCAATCCTCAGGGATGTTGTCGATTAATAACTTCATACCATAATGGATCTAAAAGACAAACACCACCTATGACTCTGCTTCAAGTTCCACCACCTTTAACAGACGATAATCTTTAAACTCTCCCCAGACCTCAGACTTCAAAGATATCAATCAATGTAGACTCATATATTATCCTAGGTAAACTTCTTCCAATTCTCCAGTTCAGGATAACTCTGATGTTATCTCATCAAAAAGAAATCCAGAAAACGTATCCTCTCATTACCCCCTATACCCGGATAAAATCAACTTATCGCCCTCTGTGATACACAAAGATCACCACAGAGCCCACCAGAATGCAGTCCTGGATGAGGATAATACATCAAACACTGATGGACCAAAACCCCGACCAGTCTAACAGCACAAATCTGACCATCCCAACAGAGCCTATACCAAAATGCCCGGCTATCACTGAAATTTCCAATAATTTTGAATATATTCTAGAGTGGTGTGTTCACTACACTAAACAGCTGCGACCAACTGAAAACGAGGCGAGTCATAAAACTGGCGCGGATATGGTTTGCGTTCTTGCGCCATTTCTTTGTTTTGGCGCGTTGGCGCGAGTCTTAGCTTTGCAAGCTCATCTTAGACAGAAATCGTAGAGTCATGGAGGGCACTCTGCAGATTTCCACTTCCCAAGTCTCTCTCTCACTTCTTGGTTGTAAACCCTGGAGCCTCTGACCAAGCCTGAAAAATCCGCCAGATTCTTCCGCGTCGTAACGACAGTTTCTAATGGGCCCCGAGACTCACAGTTGCAGACTTTATTTCTATTCTGCGTGCTTAACACTTGCAGTCCGCCAGATACTTCCGCGTCCACAGGGTCCGTGGAAGAACAGGATTTTGCAGCAAACCATTATATCACACCAAATCGTCTGTTGCATCTCCACAGAGCATATATTCGATTAGGACTTTACACTTTGAATCTGTTAATTTGCACCATTTTTTGTATAAGAGCTTCAACTTTGATTAGTAATTTTATATTCTTTCTACAATTAATCGAGGTAGAACCAAAGACTTTTGGATCGTGGTCTCTTCAATTCCAGTAATAGAGATACAAACAATAAATTCTTATATCAAGTTTCAACCACTGAATGTGCACATATTGTCAAGAATCTAATCTACGCTCTCGGGTTAGACTTAGGTGAAAAGATGAGGCCAATTGAATTTTGATTCCTTCAGGGTAGAGATGGAGCTCTCTCCACAACTATAGCAGAGCACCCGATCGAAATCAAGGGTGTAAGGCTCCCCACTGCACTCGCCCTTGAGAAATAATAAAGATCTCCAATTCAAGAGCTTTAAATGGAGTACCTACGTTAAAATTTTTGTGCTGGTAAAAGTAGTTGAATTTTTTGAAAAAATTCTCCAAAGAATTACTTTATGGTGGGTAGTTTTATGCTTTTACATCCGGACAAGTTATTTGAAATGAAATGTTAAATCACTTTTAAATGATTTCATAAAGTTATTATTTAAATTTATTAAGATTAATGTAAAATAAGTAAAAATAAATAAAAATGCGTTATTGATTTTAAATTTGTAAATTTAATTGAGATGTATGAAGTTTTGTGTAGTAATAAGGTAATTTTTTATGAAAGTCTAAATTTCTAGAAAGATAAAGTGTGAGGTAATTAGTAGTGGTGAGAGTAAATAATAAAGTAAAAGGGTTGTATTAAAGGTGAAATTAAATTGATGTTGTAAAGTATAGTGGAAGAAAAATGAGTTGTTGCACACAGTTTTGAGTGGGTGATATATGGTTTCATAAAACCATGTGTGGGTTTGATATGTGAATAATAAATGAATAGAGATAGTCAATTACTTATTAAAATGAAGATATTGTAATAAAAGTCATCAAAAGTCTTAAAAGTGGGTAAGTCATAAGTTCGATAATTTCTTAATGTAAAAAATTCAATGTAAAATTTAAGTCAAGGGTCATCTAATTGATCGAGTCAAAATACACATTTGATCAAGAGTGTTGTAATAATTGGATGTCAAGGTCAGATGAAGAAATTGGTATAGCTTGAAAATAAATATCACTATGCAAAACTATCTTCTATTAATCAAATAGAGTTACATATATGCATGAGTAATTGTCTCAAGATAGAGAAGCTATCTTGGATGCACAATAAGTTGGTTGAGAGAATATCTCATCCTCACAGCAAACTAGGAACTTAGTTTTAGATAACCTATGGAATAGGAACAGACTCTATACATAAAGAAAATCACAACTGAAGACAAGTAGGAATTACATATTCCAACACTCCCCCTTAATAACTACTTGTCTCAATATCCATCTGCAAAGTCTAGTTTTGGTCAAACATAAGAAAAATATATGTTGAGTTCAATATAAAGGAGCAACCATCCACTAGAATGCATGGGTACCAACCGCTGCAACTGCTGGTCTCATAAGATGTCCTTCGTATACATGGTTCTGTCAACCATTATCACTACATACATGTACCTGTATCTACAAATTCCCCTCCAACGTGGGTTTTATCAGATGACCTATAACCATGCTCTTCCTTCATTGGTGAACTCTCACCTATAGTAGATTTGTCTTAGATCTCTTCGGAAAACTTTTACCGTATCCCTTCATCGGCGACCTTTCACCGGATTTCTTCATCGACGACCTTGCACCAGATCTCTTCATTGGCGACCTTGCACCAGATCTCTTCATCAGTGGGCGGACACTGGCACAGACCTGTTTCCAGTCCACTTCACTACTACACATGGTATCTGGCTGACCACAAATCGACACTGCAAAATGGTTTCTGGCTAACCACAAACCTATAATTACAAAGTGGTTTTGAGATTACCACAAACTTTTACGGGGATACACATGCCTTTATAAGGCTTACATACTCTAACTCTTGGAGTTATCAGGTACATACAATGATCACTACAAAACCATCCTAGACTTGCTTATCATTCAACTCCGTGACTCATTATACAACATGATATTGAGTCTATTCCAAGAAACTCACGCAAAACAAACTTTCACAAACTTTATTGTCCATCATCCTTTGCGCTCGCCATACCATTCATATGCTAGAGATTTCTCTCTTGAATATTTCTGTCATATATTTTGTACTTTTGAATTTTGGATATACTGGTTTTGAATCTGCATGCTATACTTGTCATTAGTTAGAGTTGTGAATTCTAACAAAATGACTTCATATTGAAGTCGTGAATCTCAATATGTATACAAACTTTCAAGACATATTCCCTTCAAAACAATATGAAAACACATTCCAAAATCAAAATATTACTGTGATTTTTGTGCATTAAGACAAAAGCACCAACCACAGCTGTAGTATCAAGGCTAGGTAACTACTTTCAAGCATGCCTCCTCATGCTCGCTAACGGGCTGCAACAACGAATATGCACTGTCGAGCTAATCTCCTCACAATTGAAGATGAAAATTACAATGGAGCTCAACGCAGGACATGACCAATGGAGAAACACAACACAGAAATCGGCTCCGATATTCTGGTGGAGAAACGCAGCAAATCACGTGAGGCAGATCAACCAACAGTTAATAGCACTGCACAGAGGACGACTTAGGTCTCCACAATTGACGGCTTAGAGATTTGATTTGATCGTATCTGGCTTTCAAGCATGGGTTTGTGTGTCTTTTTCCACCTAGCGGACCACATCTGCCTTCAGATTGGCAGGTTAGCTGCAAACCTAGCAACACAGATCTGGGTGAAGATCCCAACCCTCAACCTCGGCGTAGCAGAAACCCTCGAGAATTATAGGCACTCCAAAGATCACGCAGCCATATCTGGCTCGGTTACCCACACATTCACGCAATAGGTCTCCATGTAGCAACACCTCTTCTCCACACTGGGCCACCAATTGGCCTCCAAATGGTTTTGAGCCACTCAATCACCAAAGCGAATTAGTTAAAATTCACCACGCTTCCGACGCAGGTCTGACCACCAGCAGCCATAATGGCTTACCAACTCCACACTCACCGAGGGCACGAACAACCTCCAACACGACTGTAAATCGACTCACATGGTAGGTTTACATTCCACGAAAACCCTTCAACACGCTGAAATTTGCAGATCCACAACATGAACACGCTGCTCAATCCGCTAGGTAGATTCTCACATGATCCTCCGAGATCGCTCTACAGAGAAATGCTCAAACATGGATGAATGGGCAAACAAAACTAAAGCAATACAAATACAGTGATTTATATTCCTATTCCCAGGAAGGGCCAAAGGCCCTTACTGGCTCTGATACCAAAATAAATGTCACTATGCAAAACTATCTTCTATTAATCAAATAGAGTTACATATATACATGAGGAATTGTATCAAAATAGAGAAGCTATCTTGGACGCATAATAAGTTGGTTGAGAGAATGTCTCAACCTCACACCAAACTATGAACTTAGTTTTAGATAACCTATGGAATAGGAACAAACTCTATACATAGAGAGAATCACAACTGAAGACAAGTAGGAATTACATATTCCAACACTTGAGTCAAGTTAAAGTCAAAATCCACCATTGAGTTATTGTACAAGAGGGTGCATTTTTCATCCATGGTTTGGAGTCAAAGAGTCTTAAATCAAGTCAAATAATTAAATAATATTAATCCAGAAAGTGTCTTCACTCATAGGAAGCCATAAGTAAGACACTTTAGGATCTTTCGTGGTGTTTCATATTACCATGTACTCAAAGAGAAGAGGAATAAATTGGATAAGACTGCAGAAAAGGGATATCTGGTGGGATACAACGAGAATGCTAAGATGTACAAAATCTACATTCATGATAGCAGGAAGATTGTAGTGCGGAAGGATGTAAAGTTCATGGAGGAAAGAGCTTTGAGAAAATCCTGGGGGATGCCTTCCGCAATGCATTCTAGAGATGATTCACTTGTCTAGCCACTATGGACAGTAGAGGCTAGCACGAGTGCTTTTCCAAGGCACAAAGATCCAACGGGATCATCTCCAGAAGATTCAGAGGAGGAGCAGGTAGATCCACCCACTACCAGTGGTAGGATGACTAGGGAATTATGAAAAAGTTTGAGGGATGTAGAGGAGTTTGTCGGAGCACATAGAAATGAAAAGAGGCAGTGCAGGCAACCAAAGAGATACCAAGCCTTGGTAACCCAATTTGGTGAACCCTCTAGTTTTTAGGAGGAAGCTCAACATTAGGTGTGGGTAGATGAAATGGCGGAAGAATACAAATCCATCATGATGAATGATGCTTGGGAAGTGGTTCCTAGGCCTCAGGATAGACCATTTGTGGGTTCGAGATGGATCTACAAGATCAAATATGTTGTAGATGGCAGTGTAGAAAAATATAAAGCCAAGTTCGTGGCTAAGGGGTATGCTTAGAAGGAAGGGATAGACTATGATGAGACCTTTGCCCTTGTTAGCGCTCAAATCTACCTCAGGCTGAAATAAGGTACAACTCAAGTCTACATCAAACCACGCTCAGCCTCGTAGCTAGCCCTACGAGGATAGGAGAGGGCTCTCTTCGGGTCTATCTCGGCAAATTTTTTCAGAGGGGCTAAGATGACTTATAATGAACAATGAATACTGATTTTAGGCTAGTAAAGAGATAAGAATGTTTGATTTTGATTTTTTGGGTTTTCGTTGGAGAAATGGGAAAAAACAATTTTGGGTCCGGGGATAAGGTCAGATCTTTGCAGATTTCGAGTTGGGGCGAGGTAGGCAATAGTATTAATGCTTTTGATTGGATATATGGATGGATCAGAACAAAAAGGAGCTGAAAAGGGCAAGGATGAACATGGATCCTTTTCAAACAGGCGAAAACATGAAAAACTAAATGAATTCAAAGGCAGAGCATTGTGAACAATGGATTCAACCTCATCTACTCATTCATTTAATTTAAGAAGAATAAGTGAGAAATGGCATACATTAAACATGAAGGAACTTACAATAAACTGAGAGAAAACACCATTAAGAACAGAAGGCCACAAGAATCCCAACAGGTGCTGCAAAACCTCTGATCTTTCCTTAGCCAAAATATGAAAAAATATGTACAATAGTGCCAAAAGTTTCCCAAGAGTCCAACCTGTAGAATGTCTCAGAAATTACAATATATAGATCACTCTAACCCCTCCCCACACCTCTAGGGGTCAAAATCCTCCTTCTAGGAGCAGTTCCAACAAATTCTAATCAAGGAGATAAAATCTAGGCAGCTAACAACTTGCCTCTAAAAGAGTGGAAACTGATTCATTTACATGATTTTCACTTTTTTGAGAGTGAATCTTCTAGAATAGGTAAAAATGAGCCAAAGTTACATGCCAGCCATCGATTTACATCATGAAAACCCAAAAATTTCATCCACAAGCAAAACTGGTCCCAACTGGCCGAAATTCTGAGCTGGAAGTTGAAAATTCAGTCAAAAATCTATGTGGGTAGCGCGCCTGAGTTGAGTGGGTAGTGCGCCTTTCAACATGATTTTGAGGCACTTACCGGCATCCAAATTGAGCACATGATAGCTAGTTGAAAAGCCCTGGATGTTGGCTATCCAAGCCAAGTGGAATTTCCCAATGTGGAGCTCATTTGCCCCTCCAAAACTTCATTCTCCCAGAAGTACTTCCTGCTGGTGCAAAAGGTGGTAGCAAGGTGGTTTTCATGGTGTTTTTGAGCTTTTTGACCATCCAGAATCTGATGAAATGCTTCGGAAATGCCTGAGGATGCATAACTTACCATGAAAAATCCAAAAATGCAAAGATTTCCTTCAGCAAGTGTCCCGAAAAAAAGTGAGCACATCGACGCGCTACCCGTATAGCTGAAAAACCTGTTTTTAGACCAAAATATTTCAAAATGACAAAAATTTCTCCGAATTTGCTCAAATTCGGAGCGAAGACCCTCCATCATGTATCTTGCCCAGCCAACGAAGCCTCGGCCAAAATCCGGAGTGGATCAGGCCTTTTCCGCCATTTTAGTGCTTCGCTCAACCTCCTCTTCAGAATCTTCATTCTCGCTTTGCAGACATGCATGCGAGCCCAATAATGACCTTTCATGTGACGAAGCATGTATTTGTCTCTGTTGGCCTTCTCCAACAACTTCTCCAAATGAATGTTAACCCGTGTGAGTACAGAATCTCGATCAATTGGTGTCATGTCGCCGGGTCTCTTCCGGGCCAATTGTCGATCCTCACGGATTCGCCGTAGCTCATAGAGTTCATGCTCATCCTCTAGCTGTTTGTTACGCTGCTCCAGGTAGTTTATCACCCACTAAGCCATCTGCAATTTCCCTTTCAGCATGTCATTCTCGACCCTCTGCTCCTGGATGATCTCTTTAAGTTTTGAGCTAGGAGAGCTCGCATCAACATCAATGATCGTGACATCCGTGTTCCGGCCTCTTGATGGGCCCTCATCATGCATGGGCTTCTTGCCCCTGTCCTGGATCTATACCTGTGCTGAAGAATAAGGCGAGACCCCTTCCACATCATGTGGAGATAATACTCACTCTGCTGATGAAGTCGGCAAGACCCCTTCCACCCCGGGTGGAGATAATACTCGCCGTGTAGCTGCAAATAAGGCCCTGTGACCTCGCTGATATGTCACAAAAAATGGAGCGCTGATATGCTCAATTTCAGGAATGCTAGGCTGGTGTGAAGGCTCTCCCGCATCATGAACTACCTCGGTAGGCGGCTGTGACGCTGTGAAAAAGTCACGGGAGATGAAATCCTCCCAAGTGATGCCCTGCTGTGCCAACTGATGTAACACTATGATCTTGATCAAAGCGTAATGATATATACTTCTATGCTGCTGTGCTGGGCTCTTCTTCTGTACAAAAATCATCATCCTCTCTATGTTGCGATACATGAAGTATGGAATGTTCATCATACGTACCCTCGTGAAGTGCATCAACAAACGAACATGGTACGCAAAGAGACGCGAGAATCTGCCCTCGCAACTGAAATACCGAATGATGAGTTTCATCAGTGGTGCAAACTCATCCCTCAGGAATCTGAAAGGAAAAACTCTGCCCAAGTGTCTCATATACCCAGGTTTGATGTATGGCTCATAGTGGAATTTCTCCAACTGCTGACGTTTGTTCCATTCCTCTCCTAAATTTGGTATGCCAGTGGCCTGAGCAATAGTCATTGGTGACATAATGAAATCTACTCCAGCGAGATTTACACGGCCATCACGTAAATGTAGAACAAACAGACGAGCTAGTTCACGATGAAGCTGGGTTTGTGAAATCATTTCACAGAATCGAAAGCATGACGGAACCCGAAAACAATCCATTGCAAGCGGACATGCCTACAATTGAGCCAAAGAAGTAGGCTCCTCCCTGAGATGTTTATCACCCTTGCCACCTCTGTGAGGCCTCCGTGGCACGTTACCCTCTGCTGTGGAATCACTTTCTGACTCCTGCTCATAAACTGACTCTGTCTCTGACATGGCTTTGAACAAGATATTTGCAATATGGATGCTGATATAAGTGCAGTGAAGGCAAAGTTTTAATGTATGTTCAAAACCCAATAAATTTCACACATGTACCCAAGTATCACAGGAGAACAAAATCATAATGAGGATGGCTCTGTTTTAATGGCATAAAAACTATCACTGCTTTGACCATAAGTGAGTTTTACAAATGAGTGCCAACTGCAAATGTATGGTGCAAGCTTTTGTAATGATGGCCAAAATTTGTCAAAGAAGCAAACAAGTATAGGGCTATATTTTATCAAATGAAGAATAGGATCAACATGACAATAACCATAGTGACACAAATGACTATCACAGTGGTAATAGAATGATGATAACAGTAATGGTGATATTATGGTGATGGAGGCTATAGACTAGTCAACATAAGACTGTGCAAAAACATGAAAGGGCATGAACAGCAGTGATAAGATGATAACTGAGGACGTGAGGATCATGTACATAACGTGCCAGAGCATGAGCATATCTACCATTCAAAGGTTTTCAAACTTTTCATAAAATTGTCCATATATTTTCAAAACCCTCAAGGAATTAATTTGCATATGAATGTAGGGTTTATACATTTCTCTCCAAACATGGCTTGTTTCCCAACATCAATGACATCACAACCATGTTAAAAAATCTACTGAGCAATGATAAAAACCTGTTTGCAAGTTGCTGGAGTCGATTCAACACGAAACTGGGCGCAAGAAAATGTTTTTTAAACTCTGTCTCTGTGTGGGTAGCGCGCCTGCCCAATGGGTAGCGCGCACCAAGTGGGTATCGCCCGTCTTATTTTGCACTGGCTGTGGCGTTCAAGTGGTTAGCGCGCACCAAATGGGTAGCACGCACCTCAAGTGGGTAGCGCCCATCTTATTTTGCACTGGCTGTGGCGTTCAAGTGGGTAGCGCGCACCAAGTGGGTAGCACGCACCAAGTGGGTAGCGCCGTCTTATTTTGCACTGGCTGTGGCGTTCAAGTGGGTAGCACGCACCAAGTGGGTAGCACGCACCTCAAGTGGGTAGCGCCCATCTTATTTTGCACTGGCTGTGGCGTTCAAGTGGGTAGCGCGCACCTCAAGTGGGTAGCGCACACCTCCAAACGCTGTCCACAGTTATGAAAAATTGGTTTCGGCCTTCAAGAACTCGACTTCGACCTCTGCCTTGTGGATCTCTTGCGAATGAGATTGTTTGCCATGTTTATATATGAAGTAAATATCTCATGAAATCAGATTTGTTTTTCAAATTTGTTTGATAACCCACTTTATAATGTTTTTGGCATTTTGACATTTGGTCTATTAATACAATGCTTTGCTTTGGCTTTTCTGAATTTTGGATTGAAAATGCTTGTTGTCTTTTGCAGGGATGCGGCACTATGGCTTTGGAAAAGATCAGAGGCTTGCACTGAAGCTTCTTATGATGAAATAAATACAATTATTACAAACATGAAATTAGACAATTTCTAGTTCCAAAACAGAGTTTTGGACTAGAAATGTCTTCAAATGCTTTTGATGATAAAAATGTGAAATAAAAACTTGCGAAACCAACCTCATGGCCTACGGGCTTTATGACATGTATGCAAAATACTCGAAAACCCTAGACTCTAGGACTAAAGACTTTTTTTAAATGAAAACAATTATTAATGACCATGAATGAAATGATGATGAACTTCAATGATTTTTGAGGAATTTCTAGATAGCCCTGCATGTACAAGCATGAGAAAACACATGACAACCAGACCCCCTCGTCAGTCAATGGCATGCTCCTAGCGAAATGCAATGAAATGGAACGAGCGAGACACCTAAAAATGATATGCAAAAAGCGAAATGATCTCTGACGGAGGGCTGTAAGGACCGACTCTAACATTGGCTCCAATGGGGATGGTGGCTCCATGGAGATGCCAAGAACGGCAGATCTCTGGGGGAGTCAGACAGTGCCTTCATCCATTGGGCGATGGAGTCATTATTTCAACAAATAAAACAAAAATTTTGAAACATTTATTGACTGCAAACTTGACTAAAAAGGCGACTGAAACTTGACCAAAACTGACTCGATTCTAAAACTGAAAAGACTGATAAAACTCACTTGACAAACTTCAAACAAACCAACCTCCATCTCCAGAATTATAGCCTTCGCTCCGGGCCCCAGACTGAAGATGAGAGATCAGTACACACTTGCAATAAAACAGAAGTAAAATGATATATACAATGATGATGAAATCAGCAGAAAATACTCAGAAGTGGTATCGCTTCAGCAACCGACCATTGATCGGTCCTCCAGGACAATCATCTCCATTTATTTCCTTGAGAAGAAAGGTGTTTTGACCACGATACGCTGCAATCTTAAAAGGACCCTTCCATAGGTTTTCAAATTTACCGTGCTTTCCCTTATCTTCATTCCGAGCATCCCACTTCAAAACTACCTCATCCAACTGAAACTTATCTGCTTTTGCCTTTCTGTCGTAGATCTTCTTTATGCGCTCCTGCAACTTGAAAGTATTTTGAAATACCTCCTCCCGTTTCTGCTGTAAATGAATCATCCGATTAATCCTCCGCTGCATGGGATCTTCCTCACTACCAGCTTCCTGAAGTAATTTGACCACCGGGACAGCAAGTGAAGTAGGAAAAAACGTGTCTGTTCTGTACACCAACTCGAACGGAGACATGCCAATAGAATTTTTCTGACTTACCCTATCAACCCACAGTGCATTCACTAAATTCTTGTGCCATCCCTTTTTATTGATTTCCAGCAATTTCTTAATGATATTCACCAAGGACTTATTTGAAGATTTCGCCAAGCCATTTCCTTACGGATGGTAGGCAGTCGAATGTCCCAAGCTGATATTGTACTTATAGAAAAATTCAACCATCCTCTTAGACTTGAAGGCCGCTACATTATCTGTGATTATTTTACTAGGACACCCAAAACGTGACAGAATATTGTTTTCGAGAAAAGAGATAATTACCGCATCCGTGGCCTGTCGAGTGGGAATCGCCTCGATCCACTTTGTGAAGTAGTCCGTAGCTGTCAATATCCATCTATGTTGTCCGGAAGATGCTGGGTGGATTTCCCCGATAAAATCCAATCCCCACTGCTGGAATGGTGCACTAACTTCAATTGGTTTGAGAGGCAAAGGCCGTAGTTTCTGCTTCCCTTCGAAAATTTGACACTCGTGACAATTATTAACAGCCTTAAATACATCAGAAAACAAAGAAGGCTAATAATACCCTGCCCTTAGAATCTTATTCGCTCTGGTCTTCCAAAACAAATGGCCTCCGCAATCACCTTTGTGAAAATCCTCCAAAACTCTTTTGGCTTCCTCCTCTACCAAACAATTTAACAACACTCCCCCAGGGTCTTTCCAATACAATGCAGAATTCAATATACAAAATTTTGCAGCTCTCAACTTAAATGTTCTACTCTTATTTCTAGGCATCCCGGGAGGTGGAGACAAATTCTGAAGCACGTATAAAATGTCAGAATACCAAGGGGAAGAAACAAAAATATCAGATACCTGAACTGACGTGCTTTCCTCATCTTCATCGGACATGGCAGCAATCAAATTTATATCTAGAGCATGCAGATTTGTTTCAGCCATGAGCTTGGCGAGTCCTTGTCCTTTAATCAGCTTGGTCGGTTCAATCTCCACATCGTATTCTAACAACGCAGCGATCCACTTACCCCATATTCCCTCTGGATCTGCCTGTACCAAAACATCTTTAACTGCTGCGTTAGGAACATATGCTATAATGTGAGAATGTAGTATATACACACGGAAATATTTCAAGGCCTTTACAAGCGCAAGTGCTTGTTTCTCAATAATATTGTATTTCAATGCTCCGTCCCTTATAATCCGACTGAAAAAGGCAATGGGCTTCTCAACTCCATCCCTTTTCTGCATTAAAACAGCTGCCAATGTGTGCTTAGAAGCAAAAGAAAACAAAATGAAGTCCTGTGTGTAGTTCGGGCTGATTAAAATAGGGGCTGAAGAAAGAGCTATCTTTACCAAATTAAATGATTTCACCGCCTCTTCTGTCCACTTTACCTGACTGTCCTTTTTCAGCATGTTCGTGATTTCTCTAAGATGCTCTGCAAGATTTGGAATGAAACGACGCAAAAAATTCATTTTACCATTAAATTACTGTATTTCTTTCTTGTTCCGGGGCTGCTCAATCTGCTGTATGGCTTCAACACGTGCAGGGTCAACACGAATGCCATCTTTCGATATGATGTGGCCAAGGAGCTTGCCTTCATCCATGGCAAAAAGGCTCTTTTTCGGATTCAGCGAAATGCCATACTTTCTACACTTCTGGAAAACAATTTTCAAATGATATAAATGTTCCTCATCAGAATTTGAAAACACAGTTAAATCATCAAGGTAAACAACCAAAAATACATCTTTCTCGTTGGCAAAAGCCATGTCCATTGCACACTGAAAGGTGGCGCCTGCATTCTTCAAACCAAACGGCATTTTTGCATAATGAAACGTTCCCCATGGAGTGGTGAACGCAGTCTTGTCACGATCATCTTCATGCACTAAGATTTGATTCTATCCTGAATAGCCGTCGAGTAGTGACATCCTTGATGCTCCAACTACTCGCTGCAATATATGATCCATTTTTGGCAGCGGATAATTATCTTTTAGTGATACCTTATTCAAATTTCTGAAATCGATACATAAACGGATCTCACCTGTTTTCTTTCTCACGGGCACCAAATTTGATATCCAATCTGAAAATCGGATAGGCACAATGATTCCTGAGTTATACAACCTGTTTACCTCTTTTTCAATCGATGGTAGCAGCTTTGGGTTGATTCTCCTCAACTTTTGACGGAAAGGTTTCTGATTCGATTTGATGGGGATAGTATGCTGAATGATATTAGTGTCATATGTTTTTAGATCTGAGTAATCCCACGCAAAAGCATCAGAAAATGAAGACAACAATTCCACATACTCAGCTCTTACCTTTGGCGACAATGACTTTGATAACTTTACCATCTTGGGATTCTCAGCTGTCCCAATATTTACCTCTTCAACCCCTTTCTCTGTTGACCTCAATGTCGGTTTGCGGGCTACATCGTCTTGATCAAACAGTTCTTCCAAAGGAATCAATCCTTTAGGAATGATGTTATCTTTAAGTTGCAGCACTTCCATTTGATTTATTTGTATGTCATCATTACCATCATCATGTTCTGTATCTATGGAGGTGCCTTTAAACTTACCCTTATTCTGCAGAAATTCACTAATCTCCTCATCATCCTGAAAGACTTGCCAACATCGCTGATTGTCTGGAACGGTGGGGCGGTGTTTCACATGAATCTCGAACTTGTTGCTGGAATTCATTGGAATTTTTAAATTGCTTGCTGCCTTAGCAAGTCCATCAACAACACCATTTTGTATGCGGGGCACACATGTCAAGGTATGATCAGAAAATAATTTCAGAATGTCTAAAACTGCATTACGGTAAGCCCTCATGCAAGGATGCTTGGCCTGAAACTCACCTTTAACCTGCTTTATCACCAACTCTGAATCACCATACATTGCAATTATTTTCACTTTCAGCTTTCTAAGAATCTTAAGGCCAGCAATTAGAGCCTCATATTCCGCTTCATTATTAGAACAGTCAAATGCCAGCTTGTAGGAACACACTCTCACATTGCTTGGAACTTTATCCGGAGCGGAAAATGGACTACGAATCGAAACACCAATTCCAGCACTGTCACTACCCACTGCGACATCAAAATCCATGGTCCAAAGACCATCTTCATCGTCCTCTAAATGCTGAAATTGCGCCAGCTCTGTTTTTTCTGTTTGCTGCCCATTGTCTTTAGCTGATTGCTCCACAGTAGTTTGTTTTTCTCTTCTTTCCTTTTGCAGAACTTCTCTAAAATTCTCAGTGATTTCTGGTATATCTTCCGCCTGAACTAATTGACTATCTATATCATTAAAACTATCAGCAAGCAACACAAACGACTCTAAGTCGGTATGTACATAATTTACAGGATGATTGACTGGCTTCTCTTTGCTAGTTATCATGTATTTCATCTTCTGCTCTCGATATAACTTTCTCATTTGACCGAAGACTGGAATTGTCGCATAAGAGAAATCTAACTGAAGTGTACCTTTCAACTTTTCTCCCCAAGATCTTGAAAGGAGCATACCAAATCACGGAGGAATGTCCGCCACCACCACGTCCATTAAGGCATTCTTTGCTGGAATTTGATCTAAGCTTACAACCAAATCTTTGATGAGTCCTATTGTTGGTTGCTTTAATTGTTTTCACAATTCAAGCTCCACATAAATTGTCAACCCGAGGAAGTCTTTTTATTCCAAAGACAATCACGCACTGGATATGCTCAATTTCAAAAGCAAGAACAATGTTGTAGTAAAAGCCACACAATTACCAATCATACAAATCTAATTATTCACACTCTGTTTAATCAAAGCTGAAGTCAATTATGCTATAGAAGAGGTAACTCCTATGTTGCAGTTTAGAATTTAAATAGAAGGAAAATCAATCTGCAAGAAAGGAAACCAATCAACCATAATAGGAACAGGACCCTATTCCTTAATTAGGAACTTCAGCACCTGTTGCCTGACACTAATCACTCTGTAGCAAAGATAACTCAAGAGATCAAGACCCTATTCCCATGAACAGGAACCTTCAGCACTTGTCTTCTGTTTCTAATCACACTGCAGGAAGAGAAAGGCAATTAGTAGGAGCAGGACCCTATTCCTCATGACAGAATTCCTAACATTCGTTTTCCTCTTAAAAGATATACATTCAAACATATAACAAATAGATTTTCAACTTAGGAATGAATGTACTGAACACATGCAGCGTTAAGGAAACAGAATATTCAATAACTATAGAACTGTGTAACTGATGTCTCAGCAACAGAATTAAAGTAAAGTGCAAACAGCAAAAAGAAATTAAACAAACTACAGAGACAGAAGGGTGAATCTTGTGAGGAAGGCGGGCCCTTTCCCTCTCACAAGATTCCCCAGGGAAAGAATTAAATTGGAGCGCTCAAAAGAAGATTTTATTCATCTGTCAAAAGAAATGATACATTACAGATGGAGTCTAGCTCCAGTCTCTTAAATACAATGTTCTCCTGTAGCTTTCAAACTCGAACTCTCCTCTAATGATGATGTCTCCTCGTTTTAAAGAGGAGACATCTCTTACAATTACATGAGAGCAAGTCTACGTTTATCCCAATTCTGTTCTTCTTTCTTAAAACAGGACTATTCTGTTCTTCCATAAAAAGATATTGTTACAACAGATACAACAAGAATGCTATCTTCAGAATAATCCGTGTAACCACGTCTTCATGCTGTTTCCATTGTTCCACGAAATACTCTTCCAGAATTGCAAATTACGAGTGATGGAATTTGCGTGCTTGCTGGCTGTTTCAGCAACGAAGTCAACTGTTTCAGCAATGGAGCCGGCTGTTTCAGCAATGAAGTTTGACTGTTTCAGCGACGGCCGATTGCTCCAGCACAGCTCATAGATTATCTGCGATCTTTTAGACTTATGTTAGCAACAATCCACTTCAATTAATGATAAAATATAAGAGTATTATGGAATTATATGCAAACAGATTAAACATATAATAAAGAAGAGGATTTTATATACCTTGAGATAAAGTAAATGAAAATGATAATGGAATCCTTTTTAAACATGGTTATAAAGGTAAGATGGTGTCAAAGTATATAGTAAAAATGCTACATAGTGGAGTCCTAACATCCCCCCCAGCTGAAAATGTTGCATGTCCTCAGGCAACCCCTAGTCTGAGTCAGAGTCTGAGTACTGATTCTGTGCATGCAAATTGCTCAAGCAGTAGCTGGAGAAGGTGGCATCTGTAGGAGCTCGGAATCCTCTATGGTTTTGCAAGTGCTGCCATGCTAAAGCTTCATCTCTGCCAGCCAATTGGTAGTGACACTGATATTTCTCTGAAGGCAGCCATAAAATTGGAAAATGAAAATGGTAGCCAATCCAGTTTTCTCCACAATGCCAAATGCATCTGATATAAGTAGGTACCCTAGAAAGTGCAGCTTGGAGATTGTCAGGGTTAAAAGGGTGATAATCTTGTCTTTCTTTACATGACTGCTGCCAAAACATAGTGTTGGCCTTCAATGCAGCAGTCCCCTTTACTCTAATTTGCTGTTGACACTTCAAAAGTGTTGAAGCCTGTAGTTGTTGCATGTACCTATGCATTCCTGGCTTCTGTAGGAATTGGTGATATTGTGCTATAAACATGGCTGGACTTAAAGGTTCTGGTCTAATCCAAAGGAGCCTATTCTCCTCATTATGACTGCTTGCAATAAACGCAGTCTGCCAAGTGAGCTGATTGGCCAAAAATGAAACAAATGCCCTTATTTGTATATCACCTGCAATTGGAATAAGATTAACTCTTCTATTGTCGGGAATGACCTCATTATGGAGGTAAAGTTCGCACAGCAAATGCTGGTCATTTTCAGGGGCCTCAGCAAAAGTCTCAACAAATTGTTCTGAAGTAAGCAATCCATGCGGTCTGCCATCCTTTATTGCTTTTAATTGAAAATAAATTAAACGTTCAGAAAGGAAAAGAGAGTAATTTACAGAGGGTTTGCGGGTAGCCATCAGCTTCTGCACTAATGAAAACATCAAGGCCATCTTTTCCTTTGATTCCTTGAGTTCCTTCTTGGAATCCCTGAGCTGTTGCAACATCTGTTCCCAACTATCCCAGTTGGCATATATGTGATTCTGCCATGCTAACTTGTGCTGCTGTAGTATTGTATCTTGTTCTTCAGCATATTGTTTCTTCCATTTTTTCATCAGTTCTAATTGATTCCATGGCAGGGTCTGTGTGCTGGCATTAGAAGTACTGGGTTGGGACATTGTTTGAGTGGCTGCATTGACTAACTCAGGGTAAGATACCTGTGGTTGTGGTACTGTCTGAGTGGCTGAGCTGACCAGCTCAGGACAAGATATCTGTGGTTGTGTTTCTGTCTGAGTGGCTGCACTAACTGACGCAAGCCGAGATATCTGAGTTTTAGTTTCCTTTTCTACACTTTTTGGGAGCCCTACTGGTTCTTGTGGAGCAGTAGGGCATTCTTCTTTTATTGCAGCTGATGTAGATGCCTCAGATACTTGAATTTTGACTAGTTTGTAGCCTGCCTGCTGGTAAATATTACCACACTCATGGCACATGTATTCCCTGCATGGCTCCCTATTTTGTGATGATGCTGTGTGTGCTAGCATATAGAGATTTAGTTCTCTATCGAAGGCTTCTCGTGCCATGACTAACTCATTCTTAGAGGCTTCTAACTCAGACTTCAAAAACTGATTTTCTTCCAATAAAGATGCCACAGTATATGAATCCTGTATGTTGGTTGATTCTGCTGGGGTTGTCTGCTGATGCACAGCCATAGCTGGTTCTTGTGGAGCAGCTACGGCTGGTCTCCCTGTATCATCGTGCTTGGTGTATGATTTTTGTACCACAGTGGCTGGTTCTTGTGTTTCAGCCTCTGGGTAAGTGACTGGTTCTTGTGTGACAGTCACTGTTTGAGCCATAAACAATGGCGTATTATCCCGGGGCACTGGTTCTTGTGTGGCAGTGCCACCAGACGAGACAGGTTGGGGGATTTGAAATGGGGGTGAAGATTGGAGTTTTAACAGAATAGTGGCGGGGTCAGGGGAAATGGGAGTAACTCCTGTTTCAACAGTCATCTTCATTTTCCTTTTTGGTAGGAAAGTAGAGAAATCACTGTCTTTCCTTTTCTTCGCAGGGGAAGATTCTTTTCTGGGGGAAGGGCTTTCAGAAGAAGTAAAAATTTGGAATTTGGCCCTTGTTCGACGTTTTGAGACAGAGACTGTTGGGGTTCTTTTCTTCCCTTTTCGAGTAGGTGGGGATGGGGGTGTTAGAGAGTCATCGCTAGGGATAGAAATAGTGGGAATGGTTGACTCTCCTAAGTGGGATGAACTTGGGGTTGGGTCAACTGGCTCTGAGGATGGAATTACTTGAGGAGTCTGGGATATCATCCAGTTGCCCTTCATAAGGAATCTCAGGAGTTTCTTGGGAGCTTTCAGGTTGTTGGGGGATTTGGGCCTGCTAAGGAATTTTAGCCTGTTGGAGAAGAAGGAGTGGATTATTCAGAGGGAGGTTTTGCTGCGCAAAACCCCTCTGAATTAGCAATTGGCATAAACGATGATGGGTGAGGGATAACAATGGGAATTTAGCCCGTCTGCAATAATAGGACATGTTCTTGATACAACCAAGCAGATAATAGGTAATATTAACTAATCGACCATTCCTTAAATGATTCATCAAAACAAAGTCGTGTTGGTAGACTACCTGGTAATGCCCTTCGCATGTCAAGTAGTGATGAATTCTGCTACTGTTGGCCATGGTCGAGGAAGTGAATGCAGACTTACACTGCGGCCTTTAAGTTCAACTGGTTCATCTGGACGAAGAAAATATTGCTGTGCATTTAAAATCACTTGCTTTCTACTGAACCAGCGAGTCCCAATAGCCGGAAAACCTGAAACTTGAACTATGTCCTCCTCTGTAACTGAAATGCGGACGCCTTGAACCACTGAGAAATTCCCCTGAAGATTTTGTGCAAACTCTAAAACCTGCTCCTGATCAAATTCTCCTAACCGTTCAAAGTATGTTGTCCATCCTGCTTGTTGGAAAATTTGATAGGCTTCCGGGAACATTTGAAGAAGATTTATCGAACCAGGCTCGTGTCTGATAGCCGACCCTCCCATGGCTGCTAGCTTGAGTTATATGCAGAGGCACAGAAGACAGAAACACAGTGTTTGGTCAAGCTAATTGTTACAACAGAGGATGCGGAGTCTCAATGACGGCGGAAGTGGATATGAAGAATGACGGAGGATTGGTTAATGTGAAATGATTATTCAGTTTTCGAAATTCCCCCCCCTACGTATGGTGCAATGATGATTGGGCGTGTGGAGATTGCAACCATTATGAGCCGAGATCCTCTCTTTAATATATAATTTAACTGCATTACATTAAAACCACATACCTTACATTTTTACCTTTGGTTTAATAATTCGAAGTGTAGAGTGCTTCAACATGGCTTAATATACATGGAAGAATCTGTAGATTTCTCTGAAATTTAGAACAGGAGTGTAACAGGATCTACTCAGTACTGAATAATTTTCACCCAAGGGATCTGAAGCGTAGAAGTGGAGAACTAAAAAGCTTGTAAAGCAGCGGAAAGAAATGATGTTTTAATGATGAAAAAGATAAATGACAGGTTGCTGAAACTGGTGTTTCGGCAACGGAAAAATGAATGACGCGTTGCTGAAACTGGTGTTTCAGCAACGAAAAAATCAGGAAAATGGGATAAATGACTTGGGTTTGAAACAAGTGGGGGAAGTGTTTGATAAGGGATAATTCCAGCAGTAAGGGATAGGAAATACTAGCTGAAGGATGATATTTCAGAAATGGTAGAAGTGGGAAAAATGGGAAAAAGGGAAATAATGTAGAAATGGGGTAAAGGAATTTGCTAGGAAATGAGTTGAAATAAAGGGAACAAGCTTATGTGATTGAAGCTTCAGATCTTCTCATGATGGATCTGTCCTCCTTAATGAGCTTTTCCAGAATCTGCAAAATTGAATTGTAATATGCCAACCCTTGACAGGGATTATTAGTCTTAAATCTAATCTAATCTAATACTAAAAAAAACAGTGCAGAAAATTAAATGCTGTGAGGAGCAGAAGACTCCCCTAGAAAAAGATAATGAATATCAGTCATGCAAGCAGTCTTGAAATCCTCTTTAGAAACAGGGCGCTGGTATAGACGAAGCCTATGACCATTGACTAGTAGAGGTGTTTTAGAATCATCAATTGTTAAAAGTCTTACCGTTCCATTAGGAAAAATAGCATCTACCTCATATGGTCCAAGCCAGCGTGTACGTAGCTTACCCTGAAAATTTTCAAACCGAGAGTCATACAACAAGGCCCAATTACCTTTTTGGAACTGCTTGTGTTTAATAATTTTGTCATGCCACTTCATTCTCTGTTGTTGAATCATGGTTGTTTGATGAATGGCATCTAATCTCTTTTCATCCAACTCAAGAAGCTGCTGCAACCTAGCTGTCTGCACATCAGTCAAATCAAGATTAACTGCTAAAGCAGTTCTTAGAGTTTTAATTTCAAATTCCACAGGAAAAACAACATTTTTACCATAGACCAATTCATAGGGAGAGAAACCTGTAGTGTTTATCCAAGTAGTTCTGTAAGCCCATAATGCCTCAGGGAGCCTTTGGGACCAATCCTTCCGGTTGTCCTTCACTGTTTTAGTTAGAATGGCTTCTAATACTTTGTTTGTGCTTTCCACCTGCCCATTGGCCTGGGGGTGGTATGGTGTAGTCATTCTATGTTGAATATGATATTTCTGAAGGGTAGACTTAAAACCATGAGAATTGAATGGAGGTCCTCCATCTGTAACTAGCACTCTAGGAATTCCAAATCTAGTAAAGATCTCTTCAAATAAGAAAGCTAGGACAGCCTCTTCATTGGCTCTAATAAGTGCTTTAGCCTCCACCCATTTAGTCATATAGTCTGTACAGACTAATATATAAGTTCTTTGATTGGATGGAGGATTAATGGGTCCTATGAAATCCAAGGCCCATCTTTCAAATGGTTCAGAAACTACCTGGGGGTTTAATGGCATTTGGTCTCTCTGATTGGGTTGACCCATTCTCTGGCAGCTGTCACAAGCCCTTACATATTTCTTTGCATCCTTAAATAATGAGGGCCAATAGTAACCCATCCTCAGAATTTTATGTGTTGTTCTCTTATCAGCAAAATGCCCTCCACAAGGGTCATCATGGCAAGCTTTCAGTATGTCATACTCTTCATCTTCCCTAATGCATCTTCGGATTTCTTGATCAAGCCCTGTGTAGAAAATACACCCACTTATCCAGCTATACCTGGCACTTTGTTGAACAATTCTTCTCTTTTCTCTATATGACAGGTGTGATGGTAATTTTCCTGCAACCAAATAATTAGCAATATCTGCATACCATGGAGAGTGAGCAGAAACTGCAAACAAATACTCATCAGAAAAAGAATCATCTACTGGAATATCATTATCAGTTTTTAACTGTGAAAGGAAATCAGCCACCACATTTTCTTTACCAGACCGATCTACAATTGTGATATCAAATTCCTGCAGTAATAATAGCCATCTGGTAACTCTAGCATTTGTAACAGATTTGTTCATTAAATACTTGATAGCTGAGTGATCAGTGTGCACAAAAGTAGAATAACCAGTGATATAGTGTCAAGATTTATTAATGGCATAAATTACTGCAAGAAATTCCTTTTCGGTAACTGTGTAATTAAGCTCAGCAGGGGTCATATTCTTACTAATAAAGTAGATAGCATAAGGAAGATGATTTTCTTCTTGTCCCAAGACAGCTCCAATTGCAGTGTCTGAAGCATCAGAAGATATATGAAAAGGGAGGGCCCAATCAGGCCCCCTCAAAATAGGAGCAGTAGACAACTGATGCTTGAGTTCTTCAAAGGCTTTCTGACAAGAATTAGTCCATTTAAATTCAGAATTTTTCATAAGCAACACAAATAATGGAGAAGCTATCTTAGAAAAATCTTTAATAAATCTTCTGTAGTATCCAGCATGTCCTAGAAAACTTCTCACATCAGTTTGTGTTTTAGGAACAGAAAGATTCTGAATGACCAATATTTCAGATGGATCTACCTGAATACCTTGAGATGAAATAAAATGTCCAAGCGCTACTCCTTCACTCATCATCATATGGCATTTTTCAGTACTTAGGGAGAGGTGAGCTTGTATACATCGTTTAAATACCTTCTTAAGATTTTGTAATGCATCTTCAAAAGACACACCATAAGGAGTAAAATCATCCATAAATATTTCCATAGAATCATTCAACATATCAGAAAATATTCCTATAACAGCTCTTTGAAAAGTTGCTGGTGCATTACATAGCCCAAATGGAAGAACTCTATAAGAAAAAGTTCCCCAAGGGCTAGTGAAATTAGTCTTGTCTTGGTCTTGGGGTGCAATTCTAATCTGATTATACCCACTGAATCCATCTAGAAAAGAAAAGAATTTCTTCCCTGCCAGACTATCCAACACCTGATCAATGAAAGGTAAAGGAAAGTGATCCTTTTGAGTAGCTTTGTTCAAGGCTCTATAGTCAACACATACTCTCCATTTCCCGTTTTTCTTAGGGACAATTACCAATGGGGAAACCCATTCACTGTCAGATATAGGGTATATAAATCCTGCATTAAGCAATTTCTGAAGTTCTTCCTTAACAATTTCTCGTAAATTAGGATTCATTCGTCTTTGGGGTTGACAAACAGGCCGACATCCCTCTTTAATGTAAATTCGATGAGTACATAATTCAGAAGAAATACCTTTCATATCCGTGTAATCCCATGCAAATGCTTCCTTATATTCATGCAATAACTTCATTAACTACTGTGTTTTATCAACTGTTAGATCAGGATTCATGTTTAATGTCTTGCCAGGTTCAATTTCAATTGTTATGCTTTTAGATGAGATGGTGGTTAATGTCTGAGATAAGTCTTCAGATTCAATCTTTTCTTGGGTATCTGTTTCAAAAATTGCAGTCAATTGATTGTGTGTTTTAGCAATTACAGAATAAGGTTCACAAATAAAATTATTAATTACCTCATCCTCTGTATTGTCTTTAAGAGTTAAAGCTTGTCCAATAGTTAGAATAGGCTGAACAGCATTATCATCATAATCCATCCACATAGAATCTTCATTATTAATTATTGGTGTAGCATGAGGATAAAGAGTAAGTTGTTTTGTTTCATAACCATTAGAAATTTTCATTGAACCAGATCTGCAACTGATAAAAGCATCAGCTGTGGCCAACCATGGCCTTCCTAGAATTAAGGGGTGTCCCCCCAGCTTTGTTTTAGTCTGCAATACAACAAAATCAGCTGGGTATTTCCAGGATTCAACTAAAATAAGTAGATCCTCAACAACTCCTTCGGGTTTAATTGTAGAACGATCAGCCAACTCTAGAATGGTGGGTGTATCTCTGATTGTGTTATTCAGCTGTAACAATTGTGAAGTTTCAAGAGTCATTATGTTAATTGCAGCACCTAAATCTACCAGAACTTGGGGAATCATTGTTTTACCAATCTGAACTGTCACAATAGGATGGCCGGGATCACCATATTTCACAGGAGGGGCTTTTCCGGACATTAATGCAGAAAAGTCACCCATCACATGTACTGTAAGGGGGTCTTTAGTTTTCCTACCAGGTTTCTTAACACAAATATCCCTTATTGTTCTGGCATAAATTGGTACATCTCTTAATGCTTGTAACAGTGGAATTTTAACATACAAATTTTGCAATTCCCCTAAAAGATTAAAAGCAGGTGTTTCAGGCGTTCTGGTTAAAACCAAACGCTCGGGGAATGGTGGTTCTGTTATTTCAACACTCTTGTTAGAAGGTGGTTGTGATTTCTTATGTTTCTCAGTTTCATCTTTATCAGAATCAGAAGAAGTTATGTCATCAATAATAGGCTCTACTATTTTCCCAGATCTTAAATGAATATCATTACATTGCATAGTAGGAAATATAGATTGATTCTGAATATCAATGACTTGCACAACTTTATTATTGGGGTTAGGATTTGGTTGCACAGGTAGCTGGGGTCTCATTTGGTTATTTGGCGGAGCATTCGATGGCAGAGGAAGTGGTTGTTGGAATTGAGGCAATTGATTTGGATACAGGAGTTGTTGGCTTCTCCAATTTGAATTCCAGGGGTTAAAAGAAGATGGCTGCTGTGGAGGCCAAGGATTCCACATTGAAGGATCAACAAAGGGAGGGTTTGATTGCTGCATGGGTGGGAAATTCATTTGATTAAAGGGTGGGTATTGCATTTGATTGAAGGGAGGGTAATTTGTTTGACTGAAAGAAGAATAATTGTTCCAACGATTAAATGGCATACTAGAGTTCATACCTTGTCCTTTTGGTTTCCATTGTCTTCTTTGAGTTAGCAGGTAGACTACTTCTGCTTCTTCTTCCGTTGGCTGCAATGCTGCCTTTATTCCTGGTAGAGATGGACATTGTTTTGTTTCATGATATTTCTCACAAAGGGTGCAAATTGGTATTTTATCCATTGGGCATTCCCTTAGTGGATGTTTGTCTCTGCACTTTGGGCAAAAGACAGCCAGAGTTGCTTCTGCTTCAGCCTGCTTCTTCTTAACCTGCAAAGTGTCAATTTGTGAAGCAAAAGAACTTAACATCTCAATTTTAAATTCTTCAAGTAAATTACCTATTTCAGCTCTTGTTTCTCCTCCACTGGCTGATTTCTGCACTCTTGAATAGGTGGAATCTCTATTACTTACTCTGTTCCTTGCAGCTCCCCTTGAACACCTCTTAGAAAGTTCAACAATCTCATCATATGATTCCTTAGATATATCTCCCTTGCCCAGCATGTTTAACATATCTAAACAATCATCCCTTAAACCTCTAAGTAATATTGTTTTGCAAATTTCCTTACTTATATTCGGATGATCAGATCTCTGTATATTGTACTGCAGCCTTTCTATATAGTCCTCCAAATTCTCGTCCGAATTTTGTGCCATATTGAATAGTTCATCCTTATTTTCTCTCGTCCGGCAGTAGTCTTGATATTTAAGCAGAAATTTCTGTTTCATCTACTCCCATGTTGTGATTACCTGACTTCCAAGGCTCATGAACCATCTTAAAGCATTTCCTTTCAAGGTGGTTGGAAACAGTTTCAACTTTTGAGCATTAGTAACATAATCATAACTTCTGCATAATATATCAAATTCAAAAAGAAATTCATCTGGATCTTCAGAGGATAAACCATGGAAGTTAGGTAAAGCAGACAATGGAATGTTTTTCATAGGAGTTGTTCCTACAGGGAGATCACTGATAGGAAATCCCAAGGTAGAGAGGGAATTTTCATCCCTTCCTTCTCCTTCAGGATCTACACGTCCTCCACCAAAGAAATCGTCATTGTTTCCTTCCATTGTCGGTTCTCCTACTGCGCTTGCTCGATCATCAAGATCTTCTACTGGCTCTTCAATGTTTTCCACTGGTCGACCAACACTTTCTATTATTTCCTCAATGTGCTCTGCTGATTTACTAACACTTTCTTCTGACTCTCCAGCACTGACTGCTGGTTCTTCAATCACTGGCTCTTCTATATTTTCAGGACCCACAACTTCCTCTGTTTTGTAATCTAATTGAGGGGAGTGCTGAAGTTTTGGTCTTCGAGAACTTAATCTCTGTGATGATTCAGCCTTTGATACAATCTCGTCAATAAAAGTCTTTCTTCCTCCCCTTCCTTTGCCTTTGCCACCTGTGGGGTTATTTTTCTTCTGGTTTCCACGTCCTCTCATACAATCTGCACATTTAAAAAGAAAAAATTAATGCTTTTGAAATCTATAATTGCCTTCCCCGGCAACGGCGCCAAAATGTTGGTTGCTTTAATTGTTTTCACAATTCAAGCTCCACATAAATTGTCAACCCGAGGAAGTCTTTTTATTCCAAAGACAATCACGCACTAGATATGCTCAATTTCAAAAGAAAGAACAATGTTGTAGTAAAAGCCACACAATTATCAGTCATACAAATATAATTATTCACATTCTGTTTAATCAAAGCTGAAGTCAATTATGCTATAGCAGAAGTAATTCCTATGTTGCAGCTTAGAATTCAAATAGGGGGAAAATCAATCTGCAAGAAAGGAAACCAATCAACTATAACAGGAACAGGACTCTATTCCTTGATTAGGAACTTCAGCACCTGTTGCCTGACACTAATCACTCTGTAGCAAAGAAAACTCAAGAGACCAAGACCCTATTCCCATGAATAGGAACCTTCAGCACTTGTCTCCTGTTTCTAATCACACTGCAGGAAAAGAAAGGCAGTTAGTGGGAGCAGGACCCTATTCCCTTGCACAGGAACCTTCAACACCTGCTTCCCAGTATTATACATTCAAACATATAACAGAAATAGATTTCTCAACTTCTTAAGAATGAATGTACTGAACACATGCAGCGTTAAGGAAACAGAATATTCAATAAACTACAGAACTGTGTAACTGGTGTCTCAGCAACAGAATTAAAGTAAAGTGCAAACAGTATAAAGAAATTAAACAAACTACAGGGACATAAGGGTGAATCTTGTGAGGAAGGCGGGCCCTTTCCCTCTCACAAGATTCCCCAGGGAAAGAATTAAATTGGAGCGCTCAAAAGAAGATTTTATTCATCTGTCAAAAGAAATGATACATTACAGATGGAGTCTAGCTCCAGTCTCTTAAATACAATGTTCTCCTGTAGCTTTCAAACTTGAACTCCCCTCTAATGATGATGTCTCCTCTTTTTAAAGAGGAGACATCTCTTACAATTACATGAGAGCAAATCTACGTTTATCCCAATTCTGTTCTTCTTTCTTAAAACATGACTATTCTGTTCTTCCATAAAAAGATATTGTTACAACAGATACAACAAGAATGCTATCTTCAGAATAATCCGTGTAACCACGTCCTCATGCTGTTGCCATTGTTCCACGAAATACTCTTCTAGAATCGCAAATTACGAGTGACGGAATTTGCGTGCTTGCTGGCTGTTTCAGCAACGAAGTTAACTGTTTCAGCAATGGAGCCGGCTGTTTCAGCAACGAAGTTTGACTGTTTCAGCGACGGCCGATTGCTCCAGCACAGCTCATAGATTATCTGCGATCTTTTAGACTTATGTTAGCAACAATCCACTTCGATTAATGATAAAATATAAGAGTATTATGGAATTATATGCAAACAGATTAAACATATAATAAAGAAGAGGATTTTATATACCTTGGGATAAAGTAAATGAAAATGATAATGGAATCCTTTTTAAACATGGTTATAAAGGTAAGATGGTGTCAAAGTATATAGTAAAAATGCTACATAGTGGAGTCCTAACACCTATACACCTCACACGGCTGGAATCAAATGAATACAAATCATGATATTTTCTTGTAATGTCTAGTCCCAACTTTTCCATGATCGCCTTTGGCATCAAATTGTGCGAAGCACCCGAATCGAACATGGCATTGTGCAAAACATATTCATGCAACCTCAAACTGATATAAAAGGGAGGAACATCACTATAAGGGGACTCACCATCTAATGCAGGCCCGAAAATCAATTCTGGCTGATCATCCTCAACATTTACCGTATCGAACATTGGATCAAAGTTCAGAATTTTGGAGACTTGACCGCGGTAGCTGCTGTTCTTCATGATTTTTGTCAAAGGAATAGATATTTTTAATTTGGAAATTTCATTTTCCAAACTAAATGCTAAAACTTTCTTGACTTCTTTGACCGGAACTTCCTTCTTTTCAGCCTTATCTTTCACTATGTTTGGCTGATTACCTTTTCTGCTGATGATACTTTACTAGCTGCGGGATCAATTGTCTCTTTTCCTTTCTTCTGTGGTATCGGTGAATCTACCTTTGGTGCTGAAGCTTCTTTTCATTTCTGAATTGGATTTATGGGCACATCTCGGTTTCTCAATGAGTATTGCTTCTGTTGAGCGGACAAAGCATTCAAATATCCTCTTTGGTAATCATCTGACTCTTCCTCTAAATCTGCATCATTTGCTAAAATAAAATCTTCATCTTTCTGTGCAGCTGAACTTTCTCCATATTCTTCATCCTCAGTAATATAAATAGGCAGATCGTCGGGAGTAAAGAAATGATTTTGCTCACCTACTACATCATCATCATCATCTGAATCTTGACTCACAAAATTCTGCAAGAGAGGTGTCTTAATCTGCTGCTGGGGTGCCGGCTCTTGTGGTCTTTGTTCACGCTGCTTTATTCTGAACTGTGGCTGCTGCTAGCCACGATAGTTTGGATTCTGAATCTGTGTTTCTGGTTTGTCAAGGTTCATTCTTTTAATAATTTTTTCCATCTCCCGGAGCAAGTGCTGTTCAGATGTGGATGTGGAAGGCTCTTCCTTTATAGTCACTCTTTTCTCTGCTTTCAACCGTGCTCTTTTATCGTTTAGATTCGCCTCAACACTAACGACAATCTTCTGCATATCTTATAAGGTAGGCGGATCTCTGTCACGTAGCGAATAAGCCATCTCCGGATCGAAACCATCCGGGAATTTAAGAAGAGCTGACTTTTTAGACGGTCTTAAGTCATCTGGGATTGCATTATACAATGTATTGAATCTGATAATATAATCCTGAACAGACTCACCAGGATTACGTTTGATGCTGGTATACTCTGAAGTGATCTGCAGCGGATCTTTTTTCATCTCCCATCGATCTAAAAATTTTGTCTGAAGGTCTTGCAATGTATTGATACTTCTGGCCTGTAGAGCTCTGAACCATTTACGAACCTCTCCTCCAAAAGTCTGGGCAAACAATCTCATTGAAACATTTTCTGCATCAATTTCATGCAGGTCCAAAAAGTCTGTCATCCGGACAATATGTTGCTGAGCTGATATACTTTGTGGGGTACCATCGAATATAGGAATTTTGCTCTGGTAATCAGCAGGCATAGGGTCTAAATTGGCTGGCAAAACATGAGGTGCAAATCTGGCTGCCATGACTCTCAGCGGATTGATAATCTGCTGTCTCGGAGAAACAGGAGGACTGGGAGCAGTAGGTGAACGAGGTGTATGCGGTGGAGATGGAGGAGAAACTACTGCTGATTACTGATCAGAAATCTCAGGCTGAACGGGAATGGTAGGGATAAAAGAAGGTTCAGTGGGAATCCGTGAACTAGATGCAACTTCAGATGGTCCAAGAGTTTGTGAAGCAGATTCAGTGAATTCGGGAATGTCGGTAGCCACAATGGAATTTTGCAACTGTCTGTCCAAGTGATATGAAACAAATCTGTATTGCAAATCTTCAAAAAACAATGGATCCGGAACTAATCTTGATAACTCAGTTTCAGAAAAATTTACAAATAAGGATGTTTCAAATCGTTCATCAAAAGGAATTTCGTCAACATATATAATTTTCACAGGACAGGATGCAGATCTAGAAAGCGATCTGGAACTTCCAAAACTCACTTGACTTTCTTTTTCAGAACTTTCTTGACTTCCTTGTCTTCTAAGAATCCTAGGAATCAGATTTGGATTTTCAAATATCGTTGGTGGATCAAGGTCAGGATTTGACCTAGTATTCCTTCTTGAAGCTAGTGTATTGATCTATTTGGGAAAAATTTCAAGGAACACAATCAATTATCTTCAGCCTATCGACTTCTAGACTCAATCATCCAAATGTCTAGAACGAACAAGTATACTGGGGTGATTTGCAAATCAAGTGCTGGATTCACAAGCTTACCGGAGATCGACTGAAGCAACGTTTATCTACTTTGCTGATGCATAGCAGAAGCGTTTCGAAAGCTACCTGGCGTGACTTCAGACTCCGTCTAAGACTTATGAAACAAACACATCAACAAGCAAACCATTGAGATTTATTCCCCAGTATGGTCGCCACTATGTTAGCGCTCAAATCTACCTCAGGCTGAAATAAGGTACAACTCAAGGCTACATCAAACCACGCTCAGCCTCGTAGCTAGCCCTACGAGGACAGGAGAGGGCTCTCTCCGGGTCTATCTTGGGAAATGTTTTCAGAGGGGAATACTGATTTTAGGCTAGTAAAGAGATAAGAATGTTTGATTTTGATTTTTTGGGTTTTCGTTGGAGAAATGGGAAAAAACAATTTTGGGTCCGGGGATAAGGTCAGATCTTTGCAGATTTCGAGTTGGGGCGAGGTAGGCAATAGTCTTAATGCTTTTGATTGGATATATGGATGGATCAGAACGAAAGGGAGCTGAAAAGGGCAAGGATGAACATGGATCCTTCTCAAACAGGCGAAAACATGTAAAATTAAATGAATTCAAAGGCAGAGCACTGTGAACAATGGATTCAACCTCATCTACTCATTCATTTAATTTAAGAAGCATAAGTGAGAAATGGCATACATTAAACATGAAGGAACTTACAATAAACTGAGAGAAAACACCATTAAGAACAGAAGGCCACAAGAATCCCAACAGGTGCTGCAAAACCTCTGATCTTTCCTTAGCCAAAATATGAAAAAATATGTACAATAGTGCCAAAAGTTTCCCAAGAGTCCAACCTGTAGAATGTCTCAGAAATTACAATATATAGATCACTCTAACCCCTCCCCACACCTCTAGGGGTCGAAATCCTCCTTCTAGGAGCAGTTCCAACAAATTCTAATCAAGGAGCTAAAATCTAGGAAGCTAACAACTTGCCTCTAAAAGAGTGGAAACTGATTCATTTACATGATTTTCACTTTTTTGAGAGTGAATCTTCTAGAATAGGTAAAAATGAGCCAAATTTACATGCCAGCCATCAATTTACATCATGAAAACCCAAAAATTTCATCCACAAGCAAAACTGGTCCCAACTGGCCGAAATTCTGAGCTGGAAGTTGAAAATTCAGTAAAAAATCTATGTGGGTAGCGCGCCTTTCAACCTGATTTTGAGGCACTTCCTGGCATCCAAATTGAGCTCATGATAGCTCGTTGGAAAGCCCTGGATGTTGGCTATCCAACCCAAGTTGAATTTCCCAATTTGGAGCTCATTTTCCCCTCCAAAACTTCATTCTCCCAGAAGTACTTCCTGCTGGTGCAAAAGGTGGCAGCAAGGTGGTTTTCATGGTGTTTTTGAGCTTTTTGACCATCAAGAATCTGATGAAATGCTTCGGAAATGCCTGAGGATGCATAAGTTACCATGAAAAATCCAAAAATGCAAAGATTTCCTTCAGCAAGTGTCCCGAAAAAAAGTGAGCATATGGACGCGCTACCCGTATAGCTGAAAAACCTGTTTTTAGACCAAAATATTTCAAAATGAAAAAAATTTCTCCGAATTTGCTCAAATTCGGAGCGAAGACCCTCCATCATGTATGTTTCCCAGCCAATGAAGCCTCAGCCAAAATCCAGAGTGGATCAGGCCTTTTCCGCCGTTTTAGTGCTTCGCTCAACCTCCTCTTCAGAATCTTCATTCTCGCTTTGCAGACATGCATGCGAGCCCAATAATGACCTTTCATGTGAAGAAGCATGTCTTTGTCTCTGTTGGCCTTCTCCAACAACTTCTCCAAATGAATGTTAACCCGTGTGAGTACAGAATCTCGATCAATTGGTGTCATGTCGCCGAGTCTCTTCCGTGCCAATTGTCGATCCTCACGTATTCGCCGCAGCTCATACAGTTCATGCTCATCCTCTAGCTGTTTGTTACACTGCTCCAGGTAGTTTATCACCCACTAAGCCATCTGCAATTTCCCTTTCAGCATGTCATTCTCGGCCCTCTGCTCCTGGATGATCTCTTTAAGTTTCGAGCTAGGAGAGCTCGCATCAACATCAATGATCGTGACATCCGTGTCCCGGCCTCTTGATGGGCCCTCATCATGCATGGGCTTCTTGCCCCTGTCCTGGATCTGTACCTGTGCTGAAGAAGAAGGTGAGACCCCTTCCACATCATGTGGAGATAATACTCGCTCTGCTGATGAAGTCGGCAAGACCCCTTCCACCCTGGGTGGAGATAATACTCGCCGTGTAGCTGCAAATAAGGCCCTGTGGCCTCGCTGATATGTCACAAACAATGGAGCGCTGATATGCTCAATCTCAGGAATGCCAGGCTGGTGTGAAGGCTCTCCCGTATCATGAACTACCTCGGGAGGCGGCTGTGACGCTGTGAAAAAGTCACGGGAGATGAAATCCTCCCAAGTGATGCCCTACTGTGCCAACTGATGTAACACTATGATATTGATCAAAGCGTAATGACATATACTTCTATGCTGCTGTGCTGGGCTCTTCTTCTGTACAAAAATCATCAACCTCTCTATGTTACGATACATGAAGTATGGAATGTTCATCATGCGTACCCTTGTGAAGTGCATCAACAAACGAACATGGTACGCAAAGAGACGCGAGAATCTGCCCTCGCAACTGAAATACCAAATGATGAGTTTCATCAGTGGTGCAAACTCATCCCTCAGGAATCTGAAAGGAAAAAATCTGCCCAAGTGCCTCATATACCCAGGTTTGATGTATGGCTGATAGTGGAATTTTTCTAACTGCTGACGTTTGTTCCATTCCTCTCCTAGATTTGGTATGCCAGTGGCCTGAGCAATAGTCATTGGTGACATAATGAAATCTACTCCAGCGAGCTTTACACGGCCATCACGTAAATGTAGAACAAACAGGCGAGCTAGTTCACGATGAAGCTGGGTTTGTGAAATCATTTCACAGAATCAAAAACATGACTGAACCCGAAAACAATCCATTGCAAGCGTACATGCTTGCAATTCATCCAAAGAAGTAGGCTCCTCCCTGAGATGTTTACCACCCTTTCCACCTCTGTGAGGTCTCCGTGGCACATTACCCTCTGCTGTGGAATCACTATCCGACTCCTGCTCATAAACTGACTCTGTCTCTGACATGGCTTTGAACAAGATATTTGTAATATGGATGATGATATAGGTGGAGTGAAAGCAAAGTTTTAATGTATGTTCAAAACCCAATAGATGTCACCCATGTACCCAAGTATCACAGGAAAACAAAATCAAAATGAGGATGACTCTGTTTTAATGGCATAAAAACTATCACTGTTTCGATCATAAGTGAGTTTGACAAATGAAAACCAAATGCAGATGCATGGTACAATTTTATAATGATGGCCAAAATTTGTCAAAGGGGCAACAAGTATGGGACTGTGTTTTATGAACTGGAGAATAGGGACAACATGACAATAACCATAGTGACACAAATGGCCATGACAATGGCAATATTATGGTGATGGTAGTAGTGATAAGATTATGGTGATGAAGGCTATAGACTAGTCAACATGAAACTGTGCAGAAACATGAAAGGGCATGACAACAGTGATAGGATGATAACTGAGGGCGTGAAGATCATGTACACAACGTGCTAGGGCATGAGCAAATTTACCATTCAAGAGTTTTCAAACTTTTCATAAAACTGTCCATATATTTCCAAAAACCCTTGAGGAATTAATTTGCATGTGAATGTAGGGTTTATACATTTCTCTCCAAGCATGGCCTATTTCCCCAACATCAATAACATCACAACCATTGTTAAAAATATACTGAGCAATGATAAAAACCTATTTGCAAGTTGTTGGAATCGATTTGAATCAAAACTGGGTGCAAAACACAAATTTCTGGGCTCGGTTGCTATGTGGGTAGCGCCCCTGCCCAATGGGTAGCGCGCACCAAGTGGGTAGCGCCCGTTCTATTTAACATTGGTCGTGGCATTCAAGTGGGTAGCGCGCACCACGTATGGGTAGCGCGCACTCCAAACTCTGTCCAGAACTCTGCTAAACGCGATTTCGGCCCTCAACCACACAATTTCGACTTCTTCTTGCGGATTTTGCAAATGATTTTGTTTGCCATGTTTTATATATGAAGAAATATCTCACCAAATCAGATTTGATTTCAAATTTGCTTAATAACCCACTTTCATAATGTTTGTCATTTTGACATTTGGTCATTTAATACAATGTTTCTCTTTGGCTTTTCTGAGCTTTGGACTAAAAATACTTGTTTTTCTTTTGCAGGGATGCGGCACTTAGCTTTGGAAAAGATCAGAGGCTTGCACTGAAGCTTTCTGATAATGAAATAAATACAATTATTAAAAAAATGAAATTAGACAATTTCTAGTTCCAAAACAGAGTTTTGGACTAGAAATGTCTTCAAATGCTTTTGATGATAAAAATGTGAAATAAAAACTTGCGAAACCAACCTCATGGCCTGCGGGCTTTATGACATGTATGCAAAAGACTCGAAAACCCTAGACTCTAGGACTAAAGACTTTTTTTAAATGAAAACAATTATTAATGACCATGAATGAAATGATGATGAACTTCAATGATTTTTGAGGAATTTCTAGATAGCCCTGCAGGTACAAGCATGAGAAAACACATGACAACCAGACCCCCTCGTTAGTCAATGGCATGCTCCTAGCGAAATGCAATGAAATGGAATGAGCGAGACACCTAAAAATGATATTCAAAAAGCGAAATGATCTCTGACGGAGGGCTGTAAGGACTGACTCTAACAGCCCCAATAGCTAGATATACTTCTATTAGATCCGTGATATCCCTTGCTACACAGATGGGGTGGGAGATTCACCAGATGGATGTCAAGATTGCGTTTTTGAATGGGGTGATAGAAGAACAAGTATATATCGAAAAACCAAAGAGATTTGAGACGCATGCACATACGAATCATGTGTGTAGGCTTAAGAAAGTCTCGTATGGACTTAAGGAAGCCCCTAGAGCTTGGTATGATTGAATTGATGGTTACTTTAACTTGATTAAACTTGTTATACTTTCATTCAACATAATTCCCTTTTTTACCAAAAGAAACAAATAGTTCCTCTAACAAAACTAAACACCTCCCAAGTTACTCTGCCACACTCTTAACCTACAAGTAAAGATTAAGATGTTCTTCTTCCTTTTCCAAGGTGATACCCTACAAGTAAATATTAAGATGTTCTTCTTCATTTTCCAAGGTGAAACGAGAACATCTACCCTGGGTTATTCATTTACCAAATGAGTTAGTTTGTAAGTTAGGATTTAATTAATTAATGTATTTTCCTATGGTTTTTAAGAGAGAATTGGAATTATTGTAAATAGGAGACTTCGATAGGATTATGGAAGCTTGAGAATATCATGGATTAGTTAAAGATAAGGGATTAAATGAGAGATTTTAGAGATTATATGGGAGATGTTAGGGATTAGGAGAAATATTTGAGAGTTAGTTTAGGGATCTAAGACTTACTTTGGATTATAATCCATTTGTATAAATATAGTTGAGCTCTTGAGGCATATAGGTAGAAGTAAATGTAGAAGAGTGTGTGTGAGCGTGAAGAGAGACCAAACATCAGACGTAAATATTTTTATTGATTAATCATCTCATTAGATGTGCATTTATTTTCAGTATTATGTGTCTGTTTGTTTATTGAATTGCAAGTCCTCTGCACAATTTTTTTGTATCATAGTTTCAGCTTTGACCCGTTCTTTAGTGTTATTTTTACATTTAATCTAGATACAACCGAACGAATTTTGGATCGTGGGTTTATTCAATTCCAATAACAAACAAACAAGAAAATAAATTCTTATATCCTATTTCAACTACTGGTCCAACTGTGTGCATATTATCAAGAATCTAATCTTCGCTCTTGGATTCGACTTGGGTGAAAAGCTCAGGGCATTTTACTTTTGATTTCTTCATGGCAAAGATGGATCTCTGCATAGCTATCACATATCTCAAATTCCACCGCTTTAAATGGAGTCCCTGTGTCAATTTTTTTGGGTTGGTAAAAATATTTGAAATTTTTGAAAAATTTCTCCAAAGAATTACTTTATGCTGCGATTGTTTTATTGTTTTACATGTGTACAAGTTATCTGAAAATAAAGGTTAAATCACTTTTAAGTGATTTCATAAAGTTTTTATTTATTTAAAAAGTGTGCTATTTATTTTACATTTAATGGAGAGATAAAAAGTTTTGTGCAGTAATAAGGTAATTTTTATGAAAGTGTAAATTTCTAGAAAGATAAAAGTGTGAGGTAATTAGTAGTGGTGAAAGTAAATAATGAAAGTAAAAGGGTTATATCAAAGGTGAAAGTAAATTGATTTTGTAAAGTATGGTGGAGTATAAATGAGTTGTTGCACACAGTTCTGAGTGGGTGATATCTAGTTTCATAAAACCATGTGTGGGTTTGAGATGCGAATAATAAACAAATCGAGAGAGTCAATCACATGTTAAATTGAAGAATTTGGAATAAAATTCATGGTCAAGTAATATGTTTAGGAATTTCTTAATGTAAAAAATTTAGTGTAAAATTCAAGTCAAGAGTCATGTAATTGATCGAGTCAAGAGACATATTTTCTAAAAAGAGTTGTAATAATTGGATGTCAAAGTCAAATGAAGAATTTGTTTAGCTTGAGTCAAGTTAAAGTCAAAATACCCATTGAGTTATTGTATACAAAGGTGTATTTTTCATCCAAGGTCCATTAATGAAGAGTTGATGTAAGTATGGAATCAAAGAGTCTTAAATCAATTCAAAGCTTTGAGTCCGTGAATGTAATTGGGTGCATCATCAGTGCCCGAGACCTGAGAATTTGGTCATTGTAAGACAAGAAACACTGCAGTTGTAGAGGAGACAAGAGTGATCTGAAAGAAAGGTTCAAGTGAAGTGAACCATTCACCAAGTTTGTAGGATACAACTTGGCTACAAGTTACAGTGAACAAGGTGAAGTTCACAAAAAATGATGAAGATGCAGGATCAAGAGAAAGGGCACAACAATGGTGCCATACTGGTTGGCATTAATGTAGAAGAGAGTGAAATTGTTGAATTAAAGACACGACTGGACATGTTGCTAGAGATACTGCAAACACAAAGACACAGATGGATAATAAAAAGAACAATTAAATGGCCAATTAAACAATTGATGGAACGAAGATTGAAGTGCAAACTAAACTTCCAGACAAAAATATGTATTTCTGCACCTGAACAAGGATCATTGTTGGGTGACGATGATGATGAACATATGGATATCGGAGAGGAAGAGTCAGTGGATAGCTTAAAGGACTCTATGCTACATAAGGAAGGGATGCATGAATCTGTAAGAGAGACCTTCAGGTCTCATGATTGTAAAACTAATACTTGTTTTGTGCTCGCAGGTAGTGAAGAATCGCAAGAAACCGAAAGTAAGTTGGAAATTAAGGAAGCTAAAAAACCATTCGAGGAACCTATGCAAGTCTACAAAGGCATAGATATGGAGGATATTGCTACAGAAATAAATTTTTTGGAGGATTGGTTGAACAATATAAAGAATAGTTGTGAAGAAAATGAAATAATTATGATGGAATGCATACAATTCCATAGAGGATGAGGACAAGATTTCAATGAAGAAAATGCAGTAGCAATGTGACTGAAATGAAGACGACATCCAGGAGAATAGGAAATGAATGATAGAAGATGTTTCATATCATAGTGAATTCAAAGTGGATTCATCGAGAAAAAACATATAGCACAGAGGAAAGAAGATGGCAGAAGATGGTTGATGAAAATAGAAGAAGCATACATCAGCAAGGAGAATGGAAAGCTACATCATATAGTCTGGAAGTCTGGAAACAAACAACATCAACAACATGACAAAACAATTACTTTACTGCAAATCAAAGTTTGGGATCCAGGAGGATTCTTAACATTTTTTGAAGGCTAATGGTTAGGAGATCATGTTTTCTTTTCCCTTGGGAATATCATGCATGATAATCTACCCTAGGTTAGTCATTTACTAAATGAGATATTTTGTAAGTTAGGATTTCATTGATTGATGTATTTTCCTATGGTTTTTAGGAGAGAATTGGAATTATTTTAAATAGGAGAAGATTCAAGAGGATTATGGAAGCTTGAGAAGATCATAGATTAGTTAAGGCACTACAAGAAAAAAAGCACATTGGTGAGGGTCATGCTTGTGACGGACCTTTAAGGTCTGTCACCAATGTCACATATGGTGACGGTCCTTAAAAAACCGTTGTTGTAAGTGTATATAGTGATGGTCCTTTATGGTCCGTCACCAAAGACATTTTCAATGACACTTTTGGTGAGGGTCGTTAAAGGCCCATCACTAATTCTCTCTTTGGTGACACTTCTAGTGACAAAATTTTAATTACCCTCACCAATTCTCTTTTTGTTACTTTTTGTGACGGTCAAAAAATGAACGTCATCATTGATCATTAAAAAAACATCATTGTAAGTGTATATAGTGATGGTCATTTATGTTCCATCACCAAAGACATTTTCAATGACACTTTTGGTGAGGGTCATTAAAGGCCCATAACTAATTCTCTCTTTTGTGACACTTCTAGTGACGAACTTCTAATGACCCTCACCAATGCTCTTTTTGTTACTTTTGGTGACGGTCAAAAAATGTACGTTGTCATTGATCATTCTAATGCGTTTTTGATGACGCTATGTGCCTGTTAATATATTTTTTGTCAAAAGATAACGATTTAATACAATTATTGTGGAGTATTTTTTATAATATGTCAAAGTCCATAGTGGTTAGGGTTAGTAAATTTTTTTAGAAGTAATTAGTGTGTATCATTTGCCTCAAGTAATGACTAGTTGAATAGAGATTTCCTATGAGTCAACACATGATTCATATCTATTAAGTTTATTATCTAACAAATTCCCTTTAGATAAAGTTCCACTATTGTGTGTAGGAAATATATTATTTAATACATAATCAAGCTTTGACAATTCTATTAATGAGAAAGACCTAACAATCCCCAACAATCTGGGCACACCTTAAATTAATGCTTTGGCACACACTAACATTTCTTAGCACCCCACATGTCTTGGAACATCTATGTACCTAAAACATATTGTGATGACACTAACGCCTAAGCACATGGTGGCATGCACTAGCACAACATGGAACTCTCCTAGCATGTGTTGGCATGCTGCATATAGTCCCTAGCATGCCCTGGAACACCTTGGTTGAATGCATTGACATACATTAGCACTTGGCACACAATGCCACTTGGCATGTATTAGGACCTATTATTAGTGTGCCTAGCATGCCCCTTTTCAAAAAGATAAAGTCCTAACTTATTAACCCTCTTAATATTGGTTCTTCCTTTTGTTGCCTTGACACATATTGACATACCCTGGCACCCTGCGACACAATATCCTTAGCACCTAGCATGTATTGGCATATATTGGCACTATTAATTGGCACATGAATTAACACACCCTGGAACTCCCAAGCACTCTTTGGGAATTATTGACATGCCTTTATATTCCCTAGCATGCCTTACCAATGCTTAGAATGCCTTGTCACTCCCTCCTTGGCATGACAACTAACACTCACTAACACTAGTCTCTGGCACATGTTCCTCATATTCATTAGCTACCATGAATTTTTACCTAGTGCTCCCTTAATGTTTTTTCTAGTAAACCTGAACACTCATCAACATGCATTATCACTCTCTAGCACACCTTAGCACTCTTCAACATTCCCTTCCACTTCATAACATGCATAACACTAGTCCCTGACACATATTGGTGCTTGGCACGTGTTGGCTCTTGGAAAGTCTTAGCATGTATGGAAAACGTTGAGATGCCTTGGTATGATTTGGCATGGTTTAATACTAAATTTATTTGTGATGATCAATTGTTGGAAAGTAGATGAGAATCAAAAAAGGAATACTTGGCACTTATAATGCACTAAGACTTTGCACTTGGCACCTATTTCCGCCCAGTGTTGGTGTGCCTAGCATGCCCTTCTTGGAAAAGGTAAATTGATGACTTATTAACCCTCTTATGTGTTCATTTCGTTGTAGTTTAAATTTTTTCTCCCTTCTATTGTCTTGACATTCCCTGATACGCATTGAAACACCCTTGCCCATCTTGGCATGCCTTATCAGTTGGCACATCTTAGCATGCTTGAAATGTATTCCCACTATCTGGCACATCAAGGGGGTGAAGAGAGATGTATTCCTAAAATAGGTCGAGTACGAGGTCCAAGTAAGGGTTGCTAAAGGGAGGTCATGATCATCCTCCAAGAGCAAGATCATCATGTGAGGGTTCAGAAGAATGTTGCATACCTTAATGGTCGGTTTGTGCTAGGAAGTAGGATGGCATATTGTTGGTTCTCTTTTGGCAGATTGAGCGTAAGAGAGGTTTCTCATGAGAATCTAGGCATGTGATTTCAATGGTGTCTTTGTGTGAAGGCTGCATCAAATTCTGAAATGTTGAAATTTGCAACAAGAAATAGTGAGATTGGAAACCAGAAAGGACAAACAAAAAATGCACCCACACTGGTGAGGAATTTTGATGCACCAAGAGTGAGGAATGTGGGGCATATAATTTATTTTTCCCTTAAATAAATTGTAATTTCATCTCATAACAACTTGTGTCAGTTAATTAATTCATGATGACCGATTTAGCTCAAGAAATTCAAGTTGAGGGTTTAAGATGAGGCATCTAGAGGGATTCTAATATTTTTGGGGTCCAGTTGAAGTTGATGCATTAGTGGGGTGCAAGTGTAATTAACTCAATTAAATGAGTTAAAATCAGTTTAACTAGTTCTAACTGAATGATGAGCTAATGAGAGGTCTAGTGAATTAAATTAGATTTAATTCACAATGAGTGATCAATCATATAACTGATAATTCACTATTAATAGTTGCATGCATGTCAATTTCGAGGAATACCCAGTTGAGACAGAGGTTAAAGGGAACATAACTATCAATTGTATTCAGAGAAAATTTCCCATGTGCAATTATAAAGTCATTGGGATGCCATGATGGATTGCGAAATCAAGGAAGACTGATTTTCCTAATTAATAAGGAGTTAATTCCCCTGGAATTGCATGAGTAAGGCAGGCTGAAGTAAGGATGAGAATTGGCTAAGTACTAGACTGGGTTTTCCTAGATCAACGAGAGTCAATTGAAAGAGTGTTGGAGAATCTCATGAGAGATTAAGCATTAATGTATTGTTTCATGATTCCTTGACTTAATACACAATAGAGATAGAGGGGTTTTGAGAAGTTTCTTTCCCCAAATACATCATGTTGTTGTGCGATTAATAATTTATTTCTCTTACTTATATGTGATTGTGTGATTGTGTTTTGTTTCCGAAAATTGTAGGAAGGATTCAGTATCTTGTTTTAGTATATTACAAGATCATATTGAATCTCATTGGTTAGATTTTCTACATGGTATCAGAGAAGGAATTTTTTGGGCGGTGAGTTTGTATAGAATATATGAAGATTTTGGTGTAAATTTTTCAAAAAAAAATAGAATACTTGGATTCCTTGCGAAAATCTACCCAAATGGAAAAAAAATCGGTCGAATCGGAGCTCGGATGAGGGAGACATCATCGATTTAAAATCAACTCTTTTTTAGAAACTTTTTGTAATGTCAGGACAATTAGACTGTGCGCAAGTCAAGAACCTATATGTACTTGAGGTACCAGATGCATGTAAAGCTTTGAGGAGAAAGGCAGAAGATAGCGACTTGGTGGTTTAGGGGGAGCATAAATTACCTCTCAACATGCATTCTCATAAGCAGTCTTAGAAGGTTGTGGAGTAGCTGCCACAATTGGAGAAGTAGAGAGGAGACCGAGTGGAAGCGTCCACTCAAGTAGAGACCTCCATGAGGGGGAAATTTTGAGCCAGATGGGAAGAGGGAGCAGCCATACCTCGAGGTGTAAGGTGGGGTGATGTGTAGACATAATCCTAAGATAAGAAATTTGGGCAAGGTCCATTGAGATGGCGTGTCTCATGGATCGAACTTGGCTATGAGGAGCCCACAGTACAATAGTAGTAGGAAGGATCATTTAGACTGATGTAGTCAGATGTCAGCAAGACAGAAATCAGAGTGATAGATGTCAAATATTGGAGCACAAATTAGAGTTAGCAACAGTTCAATGGGGATGGATGCAGATGTCAGCAGCAGCGCAGAGAATCCAATACTAGACAGGTCCAGTAGCTAGCAGCAGTCAGAAGACTCTGATGATAGATGCATTATATTGATTGAGTTGTTCGAAGGCTATTCAGTTTCAGGATTTGCAGGTGCAAACAACACTAGAGAAGTGTAGCATGCTGAACATTCCAAAGGTACTAGATGGGGATTGATTGAATTCCTTTCTTGTTGAGAGGGAGTGTTGAAATTTGCAACAAGAAACTGTGAAATTGGAAACTATAAAAGACAAAAGAAATGCACCCACACTCGTGAGGAATTTTTATGTACCAGGAGTGAGGAATGTGAGGCGTCTAATTTATTTTTCCCTTAAATAAATTAGACAATAAATTGTAATTTCGTCTCATAACAACTTGTGTCAGTTAACTAAGTCATGATGATTGAGTTAGCTAAAGAAATTCAATTTAAGGTGATCGAGGTGGATATTGGTGGTCACCCGCCTATTCCACTTGGGCCCTCGCCATTGTCTCTTTCAGTTTTTCAGTTTCCTTAATTATAGCACAATTTACTATTTTTGTCAATTTTTCGGGTCCTGAAATTCTGGAGCCGTTTTGAGGCCCCAAATGAATTTTTTTGGGCATGAAAGGTTTGGTGATTTCTTAGAAATCACATTAGTAGTTGTAGTCCTCGGAGAGATCTTTCTAACGAGGTATCATGTGCGTCAAGCGAAGATCATATGACCAAGTTATGACCCCAGGAAGTTGGCTACCCAACTAACCCCAACGGGGCCCATAAACTCCTGGTGTTACATCTCCTCGAGTTAGGGTTTTGGTTGTTTAGGGTTTGTATTATTTTTAAATAATAAAAAGACCCTTCATCCTTATTGTAACACAGTTTGGAGGAAATAACTATTAGTTGTATTTATAGAAAATTTCCCATGTGCAATTATAAAGTCATTGGGATGCCATGATGGATTGCGCAATCAAGGAAGGTTGTTTTTCCTAATTAATATGGAGATAATTCCATAGGAATTGCATGAGCAAGGTAGACTAAAGGAAGGCCAAGAATTGGCTAAGTATTAGACTGATTTTGCCTAGATCAGCAGGAGACAATTGGCAGAGTGCTGGAGAATCTCAAGAGAGATTAAGCATTGTACTGTTTCATGATTCCTTGACTTAATACAAAATAGAGGTAGAGGGTTTTGAGCAGTTTCTTCCCTAGATACATCTTGTGTTGTGCAATTGATAACTTGTTTCTCTTACTTATATGTGATTGTGCAATCGTGTTTTGTTTCCACAAATTGTAGGAAGGATTCAGTATCTTGTTTTAGCACATTACAAGATCAGATTGAATCCAATTGGTTAGATTTTCTACATGAAATATAAGAGAGGGTTGATACCATCTTGCCTTGTGGTGGTTAGTAGGCCACAAGGTCTGTGATAAAGACCAACATAAATGGAGGAGGGCTTGCACTATAATTTAGAGCCATAACAGAAGTCGCAGGCGTAATATTGACTGAGTTAACCCTAGTTTGAGGGTCAACATTGAGATTTGAAGTTCATGTCAAGATTCAGTCAAAGAAATGCCCAGAATCTATGGATCCATATGAGCTAGGTCGAGTCTCTTATGGAGGCAAGAGTTGTGTTTTTTCTATGTTTGGATAGGGTTTTTTCTACAACAAATAGAAGTACATAGGTATAATGCCCTAGTTAGGATAGTTTCCTAGCATGTTTAGTTCCTAAGGTATGCCCTTAAGACTGTGAAAAATTTGTGTAGAATAAGATGGGTCATGACCCTTAGAGTGAGGTTTATATCTGCGATAAAGACCACAGATCTGGAAGATGGTTTGTAGATTCAGTATGTGTGGAGACAACAGACCCAAAGGAGGGTGGAACCTGAGCATAAGATTGAGCATGCAGAAGAAATTTGCCATATGAAGAATGGATTGACATGCAGAGGAGTTGATTTTGGTGGACTTTCCATAGAGTTTTAGACAAAGATCTGAAGAAACCTATAAAAATTTAGTAAATGGATTGTTAGTGGCTGATTTGTGACCCTATTTCAATCATCTACAGATTGTTAGAAGTATGATAAGAGGAGTAGTTCATATTTGTTCATAGATTGGACAACAAATATCAAATTTTCGATACACAAGAACAATGACCTTGAGAGGACTCAAACCATTGTTAGGTGGCAGATTTGAAGAGCCCTAGATGAAGACAATATTGTGGGCCCTAGATCAGTAAAAATAATTGACTGTGGTTGGGAAGATTGATGGTAGTCCAAGTACAATTGGAGGGTTGTTAGCTTACTTTCAAATAAGACTAGCCCTGACTCTTGTTCTAGTGAAGGACAACAAAATTGGTAGAAGGGCAGGTGTATATTGTTAGAAGGGCATGTGTATAGGGCCTATGGATGTGCAGACTTTGAAGGACTAAAGTAACATTCAAGTGGGCCAACCAACTAGCCCTAGTTCATTATATTGTAGAGGATTGATTCAGTGAGAAGAAGGGCAGGCCTCCATAGCCCTGGACTTCTCATCTTGGAGCTATAGTATGGAAAAAGTGGGCATACCAAAGAGTTGTTCACAAAAGGAATTGTGAAGAACTTGTTACCACTCAAACTAGTATTGGACCTAAAAGGGGTTCCTAAGAGGGAAATTTCTAGGAAAAGGGAAACGATGGAGGCTTAGCCCATTCTCACCACAACTAAGGCTCTTTTCTCTTCATGGAATTTCACCGATGGGTGGATTCCCAGTAGTTTAGGAAGTCACTTTTAGAGTATAGGTCAATGAATAGGTGGGAAGTGACCCTCAAAACCCTTTCCCTAAGATAAAATAAAGAGTGGGACTAGCTTTCCTTTTAAGCAAGGGAGTTTATCTTCTAGGGAGAGAGGAGGGGGATTCAAGGGTTGAGGGAGAAGAAAAAGACTTATGAAGGAAGTTTTGAATCCCTAAAATCCTTTGGGAACTTGGATTCCCAAATGGTCCTTGATGAAAGGTGTTTGACACCAAATGGGGCAAGAAACAATAGAGAGATAGACATTGAAAAAGTTAAAATGCTAGGGAAACAGGAAAGCAACTAGGTAGCATGGTAGAAAGAACAACAAAGAAAATTAAAAAAATGGAAAACCCTACAAATTAGCACCCATCCAAACATCACCGCAATATTTTCTTTAACTCTAAATCTCCAAATTCATCAAATTATATCCTGTATTCAAACCTGATCCTCTCTGTTAGCCATTCTGAAGATAAGGTTGAGAACTTACTACAGAACCATCGCCTACATGTAGTGATCTTATTCTGTGACCAGACAACCTACTTTCGTGAAGACACAGAAAGGTAAACACTCTCTGCCAAGATTTTCCATATAGCCCAGATTGAGCAACCACATATACATCACCAGTTTTTTCTCTTCAAATTTGTAACTTAGAAGAGCTTTGTCTGACCACCTCCGGTTGCTCCCAGAGTCACCCAGGCAAGCCCTCTCAACATCATCCTCTTTCTGTAGTACCTAATTAGTAATCTAATTAACCATAACAGTTTCTTGATCATGCAGGTATTTCAAATATATTTCCAATAAGCATAAAGCTTTCATGTTAAACAATCAGGTCAAAAGACTTTAGACTATGATGAAAAAAATGCAAAGAAACCTCACCAACACTCAAAGGACAAACAAAGTCAAACCTCTACAAAGTATAAATAGATATATGATAAACTTCATTCCACCACAAAAATGTGCTTAACTAAATAAAATTCTAATTACTGTGCTTTCAATACAAAGCTGTCAAGGGCAGTGATGTTATAAACATACCCCTACACCTCGTGAACAATCAATGTGTATAGTTATACCATCATAAGGCTCATTTTAAACATCATTATTATTATGGAAGTGGGTTATCCCATCTAAAATCATTTTATTCAGATGACTAGTGTGGAGAAACAAAATATTAACTTGGGATAATTGGACTAAGCATGGCTTCCTAGGTCCTGGCCGATGCCCTTTTTGTTTGTTGGATTCAAATTTGTTGCTCACATATTTCTATCCTCCCTTGAGGTACATAAAATTTGGTCTTTTTTATCTCATTATCTGCTTGATCCTACATGGTTTCCCATGAATGTTACTTAGGTTTTCAAATATTGGGAGGAAGCAACTTAGAAATACATAATGTTTCCTTTCTTTTTATTTTGGGAAGTATGGCTTGCCAGGAACCGTTGCATTTTCAATGGAAGGTCGTTGGTTCACTCTCAGGTTTACAGTGCTATCATGATCTAGATCAGTGGTCTCGCTTCCAAATATCTCCCTCTTTTGGATATTTCTCATCATCTTCAACCTTTCCCAATGGCCCTACCTGCAGGATACTTTGATGGAGCAAAGCAGGAGGGCATATATGGATGTGGTTCCTGGATTAAACTCAATCATAAAGATCGGTATCACAGCTTATGGAACGGTGGTCCAGGCACTAACACAGAGGTAGAATTGATGGCTCTCTAGAGTGTGTTGTGGATGGCTTATAATCTTCAGGCAACCTCCCTCCATGTGTACGGGGATGAAAAATATGTTATTGACGATGTTAATGGGGTGATACAATTTCAACCTCCCAACTTCATGAATTGGATCACTCGCATCAAATACTTGATTATAAGACTACATGTTTCTGGCATCCAACACATTTTCTAGCAAGTTAATACTCGGGCAGAATCTCTCTCAAAGTTGGGTCTGGCCAAATCATTTGGTTGGATTCAGATGCAATACTCCATGGACTGTTAGACAATTGAGGAGAGATCCATACAAATTCCATAACCACATTTGCTCAGTTTTCACATGGCTCGTTTTTGGCTTCGAGTTTTTGTCATTGTATATATTTTGAATTCGGCCATCGCTCCTATTCTCTAATTTTTCATTCGGCTTTGTAAATATTTTTAAACTTGCTTTCTATCGAGCTTTTTTAAGCATTAGGTTGCATTTTTTATGACCTATCTTGTATGAGGATTGGCTATATTGAACATAGTACCATAATGTCGGCACTATGTAATATCTGGATCAAATGGTGTGCAATGACCTCACTTGTTGGATATATATTGAATGATGGAAATTTTTCAGATTATGTACTATTTTTGTATATTATTAATACAATGAGAGCATTTTTTCTTCTCTGAAAAAATATATTATAAATTGAATTGTTCCATGGTATTTCATAATTTTACTCAAAGAAATGATTTCATCTTGATGGTTTAGGTATATATTTAGTGATTTAAGTTGATGCTCCCTATCCATGTTATTGTACCCTTATTTCCCATACAAAACTTTCCACTCTACCTTTCATTTTTGGCGGGAATGAAGGCTTATTTGCTGAGTTTGATGGAGTTAGAAAATGGCGGGAATGAAATAGTTTGACAAAGTTAAAGTATACATGGTAATGAAGTATTATGATAATTTATTTTAATATTTGGCTTAGGACCAAAATACCAGTGGATCGAAAACAATGTGATGGTGATTTTAGATACAAAAACTGAAATGTGCAAAAATGGCGATGAAGATTTTTTTTAAACAACCCTCATCATTAATGAAACTTCTCTTCTAAATGGATCTATGACTTACGCACAGATTCCATGAATTTTGACTAGTGTTTAATGAATTTTGAAACCAAAACGAACCCCATTTCAGGGCTTTGTACCATACATCTTGGCAGCCTCATCATTGTTGTGCTCTTGCCTTTTGGCATTACCACAAACACGTAAGGTAGCATTGTATTGAAAAGCGGCTCCCTAGTTGTTTTTCTAAGGAATTTTGAGGGCCGAATCAATTCCTATCATTAAGGGCCGTAAGATAAACTTATTTATGGAATTCTTAAGACATTAGTTAGGGAAAGTATCCCTCCTAAGAGATTTTTGACAACCAGCATTGGCAGCAGGAGAGGAGCCATCATTAGTACCAATAGTTGAAGTTTACTGAGTTGAATGAGAAGTTTTAGATCCAAAGCCATGATGAGGAATGATTGCTACCACTCGATGGATGATATGCATTTATATTCCCCCATGAAGGAGGACGGATCGATACCCTTATTTTTGGGTTGGGGTAGGGTCTCGTTGTGCTTTATTTATTGCCTCAAGTTTTGCGCAGGCACAAAACCCCATCTGAATCAACAACATCAAAAACATAATTTTATTTCCATGAAGTGTGTAAACCTCGCACTCTGAGGGGCGTATATGATTACATGAGGGAATAGGTAGAACCGCAATGGATCCAACGAAGTAGAAGCTCCTAAGGGAGGATCTATGTGTTATTTCAAACCTCGTTGAACAAATGGATCGGATGAAACAATTAATGGGTGCACAACGAGCAAGTTACTCAGAGGATTCATTTGCTGCCTACGTAACAGGTATTTATGACTTTTAATTTTCTCCATTATGTCAATTCATTTTTTATTTCTTTGCGTCCCTTTCTTATGTCATGTGTATATGAAAAAGGAAATCGGTTAGAGATCATGATTCAATTAATATATTCATCTAAGTTTGGATTAAATTAAGCCAGAAACTAGAGTGTAAACTTGATCACTCCAAGATTTCGACTGTGATAGAAATATTTATGTAGGGTATATTGAGTTTAAGGTATTGAGTTTAAGGCTTTCAGATATTGCAAGTTCCAGAGAGAAAAATCTATCTTTAAATTAAGGTAAGCGTCCTAAGCACAAACTCTGAAACCCCTAAATGTAATTTTTGCGGCAATGAGGTATCTGAGAAGGTGTAAGATACATATATTAAGATTTAAATCGAGATATATTACTTAGATCTCTGATCATGTGACCGTGAAATCCCCTCACGAAGCTGAGCTCCCTTCAGGGTTTAGACTTGCAACAAAACCAGTGTGGTGGGTTCGTTTCCCATGAGGGAGGAATTTTCAAAAACCTCAAATAGTTTTATCTAAATTCGAAATTCAACAGCATGGTTTTCCTTGAAATCGAATGACATAGTACTGGTCTCTCCGACTGAATTTTATTTCAAATAGTGTGTTTAGGGGGATTCCTCTCAAACAGGCATATAGAACGTGTTATTCTACTGTGGAAATATTCCTTTATTCTCAGTTCCTATGCGAGAATTTGTGGATCTGTCCTCGCGTGCCTGTCAAAAACCACCATAAAATCAAGGCTGAGCTCCCTTTCCAGTTCTAATAAGCGAGAAAACCAAGGACATGGGTTTGATTCGCATGACTATAATTTTGGAGGAATTGTGAAATTCTTGCTACCGAGTATAACTTGGTCCACCCCAGTAAGATATGAACTGGGTTATTTTGGCCATACAAGTTTCAGGCAGCTGAGAAGAGGCTGAGCACGATGGATTAGTAATCCCTTAAAATTAGTATGCCTTTAGATCAACTTCAGCCTTGCAGAGGGTTATGGCAACGAAGATTGTCTTTCACTGGTTACGCTCTTAGGGTTATGCTTCTTTGGTTCTAGTTCATATTTCAAAAAAGCTTTTCAATGTGAAATTTGAAAGTATTTATCAAATTTTTTTTGCTATTATGAAGTTAAGTATTGAGGGGTTTAGCACTGTATTATATTAGATATTATTTCTTGGTTCAATTACCTTAAAGTAAGTTATTATCATTTTTTAGGATTGAATTGTGTTAAATTAAGTCATTCATCTATTAATAGTTCACTTAACACTCATTGCAGTGGGTGATGCTCATGCTCACTGGGCATTTTTTGAGATTCAATTGTGTTAAAGTAAGTCATTCATCTATTAATGGTCCACTTAGCACTCATTGCATTGGGTGATGCTCATGCTCACAGGGCATTTTTGGGGATTCAACTCCGTTAAAGTAATTCATGCTCATCGGGGAAGAAGTGAGATTGAAACTAGTGAGCCTCTCTTAACTGTGGATTTTTCCCCACAATGAAGCCCACTTAACTTGCTACCCCATTTGCAAAACCTTAACAAATGTTGTGCCTCATGAACCATTCAAATATTAAAGTTAATATTGATGATTCACTATATAGAGCCTATGGTATTACATGTTTTAAAGTCTTTAATAAATTTTATAATTCTTTGTTATAATAGGTGAAAGTTGAAGAAGTAGAAAGTTCACTTAACAAGGCATTGGTTGGATTAATTAACTATATTTAAATAAAATAATAATAAATTTATTATTAAACTTATTTTTCCTTAATTTCATGATATACTTAGTTTATTGATGTATGTTGTTATTATGACTAATTTATTATCATTTTCTTTTTTTGATATTTTCAATTCTTCAATTTTGTTTCCCACAAAAAAGCACTTCCATTCGGTAGAGCAAAGCAGTAGGATAGTCTCAAAATATCAATTTAAAAAAAAGAGCTTCAGAAATAAAATTCAGATATGACAACGAAATTTTTATAAAGTCTGAACTATCAAATGAACTCATTTGAGTTTTATATTGGTGTCCACAGGTTCTTGTCTAGTAATAAAAATTGGCTTATCTAATCACATTTGAATATATCTGGGTTTGCAGTCATAACCATATATGTATCTGTAGCTGCTAAGTGCCAAAAGAGAATTAATTGTAGAATACGAGTCGAAGGAAACATGTGACGGGTTCAAGGTTTATTTAACAAGTGGCAATGCAAATATACCAAGGTAACAATTTCGAGCAGAGAATAGCTGTGACAAAGTGCATATGGGAGGGGTTCAAGGTTTATTTAACAAGTGGCAATGCAAATATACTGAGATAACAATTTCGAGCAGAGAATAGCTGTGACAAAGTGCATATGGGAGGGGTTCGAGGTTTATTTAAAAAGTGGCAATGAAAATATACTGAGATAGCAATTTCAAGCAGAGAATAGTTGTGACAAAGTGCATATGGGAGGGAGAATCTGTCTATCCACACTTACTCCCAAGATGCATTATTAATAACTTACAAGTGGATACTTGTTGGATTTTTTTGGAAATTTGTGTGTTTATTTTGGGTCTGAGTGGGTTTAGTGGTTAAAAGCATGTTTTTTTTTTAATAAATAATAGGCTTAAATCCAGAAGTGTAGCATATATATATCTTTACGAACTTTAGTCTCATGCCACAAGATCACAGATTCAAATCCAAAAATAGTAATGTATGTATATCACTTCAAACTTTAGTCTTATACAACAATTTAATGTCAAGCTTGGTCTCATACAGCAATTGATTGGTGTGGCCTGAAAGTGATCTTAAAATTGAACTAATATTAATAATGCTGACAAATGAAATATGACTATAGTCAAGGTTAAAAAAAGAGCACTAAATAAATCAGAAAACTGTCATTTTATAACTATAGATATATTGTGACATGTTACAAATAATTTTTAAAAAGAAGAAAAAATGTTGGTTTTATATATATTTATAGAAAAAACAGTAAATACGCAAAGGAACATTACAACAGAAATTTTGAGTCAAATAAAACATATGTCTCAGGAATAAGATAAACATCCTACAAGCCAAGTGTTACAAATAATTTGCATAGAGGGTAGGGACAAGCTTGTAAAGCTTGCTCCATTCAACCAAATACTTGCATAGAGGGCAGGAGCAAGCCAATAAAGTTTTTTCCATTCAACCAAACACTTGGTAGGACACTACAAAGGCGAGTCCCTTTGGTCACAAGAATTTTCTTTCACTTACTTGGGCAGAAGAAAGCATGAAAATAAGTTTGAGTTAACCTCATTCTGAATAACAGCCCATAAATTTCCATGGAACTAAGGCCAATCAAGCCTAACTGAAAGTGTATACAAATAGGGCAAGCTTGATCTTATACAACAATTGCTTGGTGTGGCCTGAAAGTGATCTTAAAATTGAACTAATATTAATAATGCTGACAAATGAAATATGACTACAATCAAGGTTAAAAACAGTCAAGGTTAAAAACAAAGCACTAAATAAATCAGAAAACTGTCATTTTATAACTCTAGATATATTATGACTTGTTACAAATAATTTTTAAAAAGAATAAAAAATGTTGGTTATATATATATATATATATATAGACAAAATAGTAAAAATGCAAAGGAACATTACAGCAGAAATTTTGAGTCAAATAAAACATATGTCTCAGGAATAAGATGAACATCCTACAAGCCAAGTGTTATAAATAATTTGCATAGAGGGCAGGGACAAGCTTGTAAATCTTGCTCCATTCAACCAAATACTTGCATAGAGGGCAAGGACAAGCCAATAAAGTTTGTTCCATTCAACCAAACACTTGGTAGGACACTACAAAGGCAAGTCCCTTTGGTCATAAGAATTTTCTTTCACTTGTGCAGAAGAAATCATGAAAATAAGTTTGATTTAACCTCATTCTGAATAACAGCCCATAAATTTCCATGGAATTAAGGCCAATCAAGCCTAACTAAAAGTGTAGACAAATAGGTCAAGCTTGGTCTCATATAGAAATTTCTTGGTGTGGCCTGAAAGTGATCTTAAAATTGAACTAATATTAATAACGCTGACAAATGAAATATGACTACAGTCAAGGTTAAAAACAAAGCACTAAATAAATCAGAAAACTATAATTTTATAACTCTAGATATATTGTGACCTGTTACAAATAATTTTTAAAAAGAGGAAAAAATGCTGGTTATATATATATATATATATATATATATATATATATATATAGAAAAAACAATAAATACACAAAGGAACATTACAGCAGAAATTTTGAGTCAAATAAAACAGATGTCTCAGGAAAAAGATAAACATCCCACAAGCCAAGTGTTACAAATAATTTGCATAGAGGGCAGGGACAAGCTTGTAAATCTTGCTCCATTCAACCAAATACTTGCATAGAGGGGAGGGACAAGCCAATAAAGTTTGTTCCATTCAACCAAACACTTGGTAGGACACTACAAAGGCGAGTCCCTTTGGTCACAATAATTTATTTCACTTACTTGGGAAGAAGAAAACATGAAAATAAGTTTGGAGTTAACCTCATTCTGAATAACAGCCCATAAATTTCTATGGAATTAAGGCCAATCAAGCCTAACTGAAAGTGTAGACAAATAGGGCAAGATGCAATAGAAATCCTACCACCATGGAAAGGCGCTTGTGTAAAATTGGGATCCAATACCCTGGATGTGCCTCCTCTGTGCTATAATGAACCAATCTAAATGATAGTATTGAGCATATATTTAGAAACCTCTTGGACCTAATCTGATATAGATCAGTATTAATGGTCTAACAAGAAAGTGAATATTTTTGGGACTAGATTTCGAGTTCATTTCAACAGTAGCAGTGACACTCCTGTGGGAGCCTGTAACAGAAAACTGTCATTTTATAACTCTAGATATATTGTGACCTGTTACAAATAATTTTTAAAAAGAAGAAAAACGCTGGTTATATATATATATATATATATATATATATATATATATATATATATATATATATATATATATATATATAGACAAAATAGTAAATACGCAAAGGAACATTACAACAGAAATTTTGAGTCAAACAAAACATATGTCCCAAGAATAAGATAAACATCCTACAAGCCAAGTGTTACAAATAATTGAATAGAGGGCAGGGAAAACCTTGTAAAGCTTGCTCTATTGAACCAAATACTTGCATAGAGGGCAGGGACAAGCCAATAAAGTTTGTTCCATTCAACCAAACACTTGGTAGGACACTACAAAGGCAAGTCCCTTTGGTCACAAGAATTTTCTTTCGCTTACTTGGGCAGAAGAAAGCGTGAAAATAAGTTTGGAGTTAACCTCATTCTGAATAATAGCCCATAAATTTCCATGGAATTAAGGCCAATCAAGCCTAACTGAAAGTGTAGAAAAATAGGGCAAGATGCAATTATGCTATTAAAGACTACTTGCACTTAGCAAGAGACAGGTAAATCAATGAAATTGTTTTGTAGACTTAGTACTCTCACTTGAATTTGTACATTAGAATTATGAAAGTGTAGGAAGATGCACAGGGAGAAGTATTGTAGCACTGTATTTTATGACTTTTCCATAGGTACATCTACATGAGGCTGTGTATAATCAGGTTAGGCTGTAAGTTGTAACACAAATTTTAACCTGAGAAATGAAAATTTTCCACTTGGCATGCAATTTTGACACCTTGGGGTGCATTCTAAGTATGGAATATGATGTTCCATGGCAAATAAGATAGCCCTTTTTCCTTAACATCCATGAGGTTTTCTATTTATGTACATGGCATGTAGTTTTTAATGCAAGTGGATATTTTGGCACTATGGAAATAATAGGTAGAAAACACAGCAATAATAAGGAGACATGTGACCTTGGAGATGCATTGGAGCTTAGGACCTTTGGAGGATTGTTCGACCTGGGGAGCAGTGCTCATGCCATAGAGGGCTTGCTTGTTAATAACTGTCACCTTTGATGCTGCTACATGTCACGTAGAGTAGAGTGCTTCACATGGGTGGACCTACTTATGTCTTGCAAGTTTTCTTCTAGTGGACTAGGTCCACTAAAGCCCCTTTACCTCTCATATAAAAAGAGGAAGGAGTAAGTTTTTATTATAGTCGATCATGCACTTGTGCATATTACTTTCAAGCTTGGGTTAGGGATGTAAGAGTAGTTCTACTCACTCTCTCTCAGTGAAAATATATTTGAGTAGATGTGTATGTTGGTGACAATATATCTGAGTTGTGCTTTGCTCTATCTTCCTTACAAGGATTCCTTGAAAGATAAGCAGATTGGTGAACACAAGTAACTAATCTGAACTTTAGCGAAAAATCTGATACGAATTTGCTATTAATTGAGGTTCTAATACCAATGATGTGAGCCAACTTAGAATTATGCTATTATAACTGAAATTTGAAATCCAAAAATTCTAGAACTAGATCTGAAATATAAAAAATAAAGCAGACCAGAAAACCAAATAGTTACAAGTTGAGCGGTATTCATGAAACTCCTGAAAGTCCTCCACTCGAATCTTGTATCTTTATCTGCATATTTTTTAGAGAGAAACCATCACTATTTTTCTCCAGGGACTTTATTGGCTCAAAAACCTGTCAGTGTTTACAGTCAAGCTCAACGATAGTGAAACAAGCCATTCTCCATGAACATTTTCTATTGTTTGGGACTAGGTGCTCTTTTATGAAACAAATCTAACAATGTTTTAAATAACACTACTAAAACTATGTGGCTATAGTCATGTTTCATGATGGTTTCCTACTTTCTTTAAGCAATAGGCACTTGTTTAGGAAATAACTGGATGGACAACCGTTAATGGAATTCTTTCTAGTTGCTCCAATTTGCTTGATGACAGGAAAGAGAAATGAAACTTGGAAAGAACTTTAGAAGAGTTCCTTGACTAAATGGAGTTTTTGACCAATGTACATAATGGATCAACACGTTGAAGCAGAAAAATCCAGAAGATTCCCTACAAATAGTGCACATAGTGGGTCATCATGTTGGATAATATATATATATTCTTGAAATAATAATAGCATGAATTTTACATTGATGGACTTGGACATTGGAGGTGGTTTACCGTTTGCTGCTAGACCTTGTTTGGATGTTTGAAAGACGTTCTTCCTCGAAGTGTTGGATTAGTATGGGGCTTGGTGACTTCATGTTGTTGATGCATGAAGGGAGTTTGTGTGCTTGGAGTAGAGTTGGGTATTTCACCATGAAAAAAACATCCCAAAATCAACATGAGCACACAAAATCCCTTGACATGTGAACTCTTGCATTGAGGGACTAGATATGTAGAGGTGGGAGTCCTTAAGGTGACACATTACCTTGGATATGCATTTTCCTTAAGGAGACACATGACCTAGGAGATGCATTGGAGCTTATGACATTTGGAGGGTTGCTGGACCTTGGGGAGTAGTGATCATGCCATGGAGGGCTTTCTTGTTAATCACTGTCACCTTTGATGCTGACACATGTAACGTAAAGTATAATGCTTCACATGGATGTACATACTTGTGTCTTGCAAGTTTGCTTCTAGTGGAATAGGTCCACTAAAGCCCCTTTACCTCTCATATAAAAAGAGGAAGGAGTGATTTGTTATTATAGTCGATCATGCACTTGTGCATATTCCTTTCAAGCTTGGGTTAGGGATGTAAGAGCAGTGCTACTCTCTCTCTTTCGATGACAATATATCTGAGTTGATGTATATGTTGGTGACAATATATTTGAGTTGTGCTTTGCTCTATCTTCCTTACAAGGATTCATTGAAAGATAAATAGATTGGTGAACATAAGTAACTAATATGAACTGTAGAAAAAAACATGATATGAATCTGCTATTAATTGAGGTTATAATACCAATGATGTGAGCCAACCCAGAATTCTGCTATTATAACTGAAATTTGAAATCCAAAAATTCTGGAACTAGATCTAAAATATAAAAAATAAAGCAGACCAAAAAACCAAATAGTTACAAGTCGAGCGGTAGTCATGAAACTACTTAAGTCCTCCACTCGAATCTTATATCTTTATCTTCATATGTTTTAGAGAGAAACCATCACTTTTTTTCTCCAGGGACTTTATTGGCTCAGAAACCTGTCAGTGTTTACAGTCAAGCTCAACGATAATGAAACAAGCCATTCTCCACGAACATTTTCTATTGTTTGGGACTAGGTGCTCTTTTATGAAACAAATCTAACTGTGTTTTAAATAAAATTTTCAGATTATAGCTACTGAAACTATGTGGCTATAGCCATGTTTCATGATGGTTTCCTACTTTCTTTAAGCAATAGGCACTTGTTTATGAAACAACTGGATGGACGACAGTTAATGGAATTCTTTCTAGTTGCTCCAATTTGCTTGATGATAGGAAAGAGAAAGGAAACTTGGAAATAAATTTAGAAGAGTTCCTTGACTAAATGGAGTTGTTGACCAATGCACATAGTGGATCAACACGTTGAAGCAAAAAAATCCAGAAGATTCCCTACAAATAGTGCACATAGTGGGTCATCATGTTGGATAAAATATAAATATTCTTGAAATAATAATAGCATGAATTTTACATTAATGGACTTGGATATTGGAGGTGGTTTACTGTTTGCTGGTAGACCTTGTTTGGATGTTTGAAAGACATTCTTCCTCAAAGTGTTGGATTAGTATGGAGCTTGGTGACTTCATGTTGTTGATGCATGAAGGGAGTTTGTGTGCTTGGAGTAGAGTTGGGTATTTCACCATGACAAAAACATCCCAAAATCAACATGAGCACACAAAATCCCTTGACATGTGAACTCTTGGGTTGATGGAGTAGATATGTAGGTGTGGGAGTTCTTAAAGTGACACATTACCTTGGATATGCATTGTCCTTAAGGAGACACATGACCTAGGAGATGCATTGGAGCTTAGGACCTTTGGAGGATTGTTGGACCTTGGGGAGTAGTGATCATGCCATGGAGGGCTTGCTTGTTAATCACTATCACCTTTGATGCTGACACATGTCACGTAGAGTAGAGTGCTTCACATGGGTGGACCTAAATGTGTCTTTCAATTTTGCTTGTAGTGGACTAAGTCCACTTGTTATTGTAAAGCCCCTTTTCCTCTCATATAAATAGAGGAAGGAGTGAGTTGTTATTATAGTCGATCATGCACTTGTGCATATTCCTTTTCATACTTGTGCATATTTGTTGTGTGATACTTGAATTTCATAAATATTGATTTCTATTTCGTTATCTATATCAATATATAAGAACAGGTTCATGGATTGTTCATATTTCTCAAACTGTGGAGTTGTTCCTTTCCTGTTACATGTTCTTTTATATTGTTATGCCGTGATTAAAATTTCTAGTTGTTCTTTCCAGTTATTCTCCTACATAGTACTTGCTTTGATAGATTATATCAAAAGCCTTACCAATACAATAACATTGATTGTTGTATGTGGACATTTTTGTTCAGGATGGTCCATTACAAAATAAATATGAGGAGCTGGATCATGCAATTGCACTTTCTCTTTTTAAAGAACTACCCGGATGGTATATGATGGCAATTTCATTTTTTTACAGTTACTTTTAGTTTAATTATATCATTTAGCTTGATGCTTTTCATATATTCAACTAAACTTCTGTTGCTTAACAAGACTTTGTCATTTCCATGTTTTAGTGAAACTGTTTATGGTTTGATACTCTCATACAACCTTTATCAAGTTACATGCACCCTCATTAAAAAAAACAAGAGAATTTTGCTCGCCATGACTATCTTTCTTTGTCATTGTTGACTTAAGAAAGTCTTTTAGCTAAGAAACTAGTTTCAAGGTTATGGTATAATTTGTCATATAAATTGAAGAGAAGTTATATCCAAAATGTTAACTTGTAAACTACTTAGCTGGTTTTAGGCTTTCCATTTAAAATCTACTTCAGTTTGAACTTTGAACGAGTTGTTCCATAGACTTGAATATTAAGATATTTTGGTGTAAGGATTAAAAATTAGCCCATAAGGCCTCTCATTTATTCATTTATTTTATCTGAATATAACATTTACTATTAAATTAGAACTACTTGGCACAAATACATCATAGATCAAGATCATACTTTGTAGAGTGTTGTAGAATAAAAATAGGAGCAAGGACACTAAATTATTTCAGTTTTCTTGGTTCTTATTCCTTTGGTGTATCTTTGCACCTTTAGGGGCAATTTCTATTTTAAAGTCTAATTCTTTAAAGGGTGCTAGCTCAATGGAAGAGCACCTGCTTTACAAGCAGGAGGTTGGTGGTTCAATTCCATTTTGCTCTGATATTCATAAGGAATGATGAAGATCAATTTTTGGTGATGGATGCTTTTTTTACCATCACCAATGAGCTTATGGTGACATTTTTTGACCCTGACCAAAATATGAAATGGTGACGGTCAACGAACACCACCATATATACGCATCAATAGTGAAGACCATTAAAGGTCCGTCACCATAAGTCGTTGTTGTTGATATGAAATGGTGAGGGTCATTGTTTGTCATTATAGTCATTATTCATGATGGACCTTGATGTCACCAATGAGTTTATGGTGACGGTCAATGAATGTCTCCATATATATGCACCAATAGTGACGACCATGAAAGGTCCATCACACAAAATCATTGTTGTCCATATGAAATGGTGACGGTCACTATCTGTCATTATAATCAATATTCGTGACGAACCTTGAATGTCACCACAACACATAATTTCGGCGATGCCACCTTTGGTGACGTTCAGTTTTTTGGTGACAGAGGCTATTGTCCGTCACCATTGCTCATATGAAATGGTGATGGTCACTATCCGTCACTATAAATCATTATTGGTGACGGACCTTGAAAGTCACCACAACACCTATACTTTTGGCGACACCACCTTTGGTGGCGTTCAGTTTTTGGTGACAAAGGCTCTTTTGACCCTCACCAATGAGCTTATGGTGACCATTTTTGCCCCTCACCAATGTGATTTTTTCTTGTAGTGAGGAAAATGGATTAAAGGTATATTTTAGAGATTAGGTGAGAGATGTTATGGATTAGGAGAGATATTTGGGAGTTAGTTTATGGATATAGAACCTACCTTGGGTTCTAATCCATTTGTATAAATAGGTGAACTCTTGAGGCATAGAGGTAGAGGTTGATGTAGAAGAGTGCGTGTGAGTGTGAGGAGAGGCCAAGGATTAATCATCTCATGAATTGGGTGTGCATTTGTTTTTAGTTTATGTGTTTGTGTGTTTATTGAATTGCAGGCTTGTGGTCGTCTACACCACAAGGACGAGCTTAGCTTGATTAAAATTTTTATCCTCTGATTCAACAAAAAAAAAACAAATAGTTCTTATAACAAAACTAAACACCTCCTAAGTTACTTTGCCACATTCTTAAAGTACAAGTAAATATTAGATCATCTCTAGGAAACACATAATGGGATATTCATATTTTTACCATTATGGATCATCATTAGGAAACACTTATGGGATATCCATATTTTTACCATTATTTAAATTTGGTGATAGAAGCAATATATAAATCTCCGGTTATTGTGAGTGAAATTCATAAGAGAAAATAAATTTTCTTATAAGTTAGTGGAAAAAAATTTATAATTATATTCCTTTATTTCCTTTCTGAATGGAGTTTTTAGGTAATTTAATATATATTTCTCTACAACACTGCAAGGAAAATGAAATATGCTAATCAAGATAGACTATGGATTTTCTAATCAATTTATATTAAATATTTCTAAACAAGACAACCACATGCTTAAGATAAAAGGAATTGAGTTTCTAAGTAATTTGATATTTTAAATTGAGTTTTTGTTAGGATATTCCGACACATAGGAAATAGTTAAGAATAACTTAGTCTAGTGTAGTGTTAGGTAAACTGTGTTTCTTTACCATGTACATTTGTAACTTATAATCCGACGGTCACGATTTGTAGTGATACTACGGTTATCTCTCACCTTGGTATTAACGACACTTGATCTGTGGCTTAACACCCAATTGGTCCACGATTTCTATTTAAAGAGCATGGAGGGTCATTTTTCTAGTAACCATTTATGAGAGAAACATATATAAATTTTCTTTTTATATTAATAAATTTATTGACGTGGCTGCGTTGGCTCAGGCAGTGGACTGTTTCCTTCTTTGAGGGTTTTAACCACGTGATTATACTGGTGTACTGATTTGTGATATGTTTGTGAGTGGTGACCTTTGGTTCTTGATCTAAGGAACTTACCATTTAAATTCCTACATGGTATCAGAGCTATTTTGAGGGCCGTGTCCGTTGTTGATCAAAATCCGAAGCCGTATTGACCGCATGCGAATGCTGTTTTGTAGATCTACTATTTTTGTACATTTTTGGGCTTGGAGAATTGCTTGATTGTGTTCAGAGTGTCTGTTACAGTTAGGAACACCTTTCGTTTCATGTGAAAAGGTTTTCGGCTGCCCAAGTTATGACAGTTTAGATATGGAGGTATAAAACATGTATTTTTCAGTTATATTTGTTAATAGTTCTGCTGATTTCGGTTCCCTCTTTTTATTTTCAGTTCTTAGGTTTTATTTATTTGCCAGATATATACCCTCTTCTCTTTGTATGCTCTTTTTTTTTATTTGCGTACGATCTCGGAAAATCAGAAACATGAAAAAGGGATTTCCTTTATGTCCCTACAGACACAACTTCCTTGCTGCTTCTGATCTTCCATCTCAATGCCAAATAGCTTCTGCTCAATTTCTCTGATTTCGACATCATATCTGTTAATGTCATTTTCTGTACCTACAGTTACATCATTATTTTAAAATTTATAACATTTATTCAACTCCATAAATGTTAAAAACATTTCATCTCTATCATGCATAGTAACTGTAATTTTGTTTGGATCAAGTTCTGCAAGTTTTTCTTCTCCATCAGGTTCCTTCAGCCATCGTTCCAAAAACTCGATTTCCATATGAAATATTTTCAACACTTCATCACTACCTTCACTCTTCCTCTGGAAATATTCCTGAGTTGTCCTAGTTTTAGCATCATTACATTGTAAACTTTTGTCAGAAATTTCATTAAACAAATACATTTGTTTACCTCGGAATTTTTCTTCAACATTTCCACTTTGTTCCTGTTCCATAACAGATTCGACTTGCTGTCTTACCCCAAATAAGAATTCATTTATGGTTTCTTCCTGTTGTAACCAATCAACACTTTCCTTCTCTGAAAGGAATTCTCGACCAGACTTTACCTCAAAAGTTTCATTCTCCTTTGTGACAGTTCCATCAGACTGCTCACCATCTTTCACACATCTTGCAAACATACATAAACTGTGAGAAAAAATTCAAGGCTTCATAGCCTCATCTGCTTCTCTCACCAACACATCTTCGGATGCTTCTAAACTATCCCAATAGTTCATGAGATCTTCCTCATTGATCTCTTCACCTAGAATTTCACCCTGTTCTGGGCCACAAATGGAAACATCCATTTTTAATTTAGCCTCTCTGAGTTCTTCACAACTCAACATCTGCTCAAGATTTCTAAGCTCCTATGTCAACTGTATGTTTACCTGCTTTTCCCTTTTTGCGTGTAGCTTCTACCACTTTATCTTCTTTCTCATGGTCCGACCATGTGTTTGGTCTTTCACATTTTCTTGTAACAACTCCATTAACAATTCAAGATGAATTGTTATCTCAACCTTCTCTCGCTCGTACTCTTCATCTGTCAACTGCTCACATATGCCACTTACCTTAGCATTTGCCTTCTTCTTCCTTCTGCTGTGGTATTCATCAAGTCTTCGGAAATGACTATCAACAGTCATCTTCTCATCATTTGTGAACTTCATCTGTTCACGTGTGGATTTTATTTAATCCACTTCTCAGAAATCCTTCACACTTGTCATTCATCAAAATGCAAGTTCTCCTCCTGCACTTAGCTTCTCTTAGTTCTCTGTATTAGAAAAAATCTCTGGCAACCCTCTTGTTTCACTTTGCTGCAAATAACACTTTGGTAACTCATGTGTACAATGACCAATTCTTTGGGTGTTGGGTTCCGCCGATCATGCACCCAATTACATTCATACTTTGGACCTATCTTACGACTCTTTGACTTCAGACTTACACCAATTTTTCATCTTGGATGAAAATAATCAATCTCAACTCAAACTATCCAAACTTTCATTTGACTCTAACATCTGTTTCACTTCAAGCTTTGTCCCAATAACAATGATAGTGGATATTTTGACTTAATTGAAGTTATACAATTCTTCAATAAAAATACACCCCTAATACATTTTAAGATGTAAATATTCACCCTCTTTCATACTTCATTCTTATGAAAAATCATCAGTTTGCCCTTATCATTTCACATGATACTGAAGTCTTTAGTCGAAATGAAATTTAAGTTTTTCAAGATTTAATTTAAGGTGAAAATAAATAAACCATTCAATATTCAATGTTCAAAAATACCTTCCTGAATTATCATACCTCATGTTCCTATCAACGTTATTGATAAACCTTTCTCTTTGTAGTCTCAATTCTCTGGTTTCCATTCTTCTGTGCCATATTTGTCACTTTCAATACTTGCATGCTCACAAGCTCATCATCTTAATGCAAACATTTCCCTGCACTTTTATGCACCATACAACATTAATTCGCATCTCTTCACCTGTGTATAGAGAACAAGAAACCTCTTCGAGAAATGATGTACAACTCGTACATTGTGTTCATCCTGAATATCACCTCCTTAAATGTTGTCACATGATGGTAAAAACAAAGGTTTGTAACATCAAGCAATTATATTTTCAATCACCAATCGAAAGAATTCTTATTTTCCCAACTACAGGCTTTGGTCCAAAATGACTTAACCAAAACTATGAACAATCCACATTATGCATAATAAATCATCACACTATGCATAATAAACCTTCTCATATAAACATGCATGTTTTCCCTTCATATCACCCATGATTAGTACATTTTCCCCTTCATTTTCCATTCATTTATACTTTCGCATTTGCAACATTTCCACTCTTTCATAACATTTACAAAAGATGATCTTCTCAAGTATGGCAAGGAAATTTAATCATCCATATTTTAAAATACCCCTGCTCAATGAATATTTATTCATTCAATGAGCACTTACCTTGAATCTTCTCATGGTTGAAATGATCCAACCCTTCTCTCGCGTATTCTTTTAGGAATACATTCAAGCCTCTATAGACTTAATTTTAACGTGCAAGGTCCATTCTCCAACAAAATCTCCCCAACAATTAAATTTCTTGCTAGCAAATTTATAACACAAATATTTTCCCATCAATTAATGTTAGAAACCTTCAAAGTATGCACACTCCCCCTTTTAATTTAAGCCAAGTTCCCTTATCTCAATCTCTTCAATTTCAATTCCTTGCTTTGAAAATATGTAATCTTAATGTAACCAAATATCATTTCAAGTTTACATTCTCCCAAAAAACGTACATGAATTATTTGCAAAAACTTTACCTCTATCAATCCTAGTGACTTTTCCTTATGTTGAAAGATGGTAACAATGAAATACTGGATCCATACCTTGAATGTTATGATGGAGCTGCACCTCTTTCACAAGCCCCACATATGCAAATTAGTGTAGAAAAATTTCCAACTTTGCTAAGACACAGGTTAACTCTTCAAAATGATGGAATTGATCTATTCTTTAGCACTTAGTATGCAATTCCAATACAAACATTTTCTTACGCAAGCAATCTCCACTACTATGTTTGTTGGATCTACAAGGGATCGTTGTGATTCGATATCACCATAAAAATTTCATTTAAAAGCCACATCATGATTAGCAAATTGAAAGTTTCATATTATATAAGACAACCCAACTTTTAACCCGCCACCATTGGAAAACAATTTACCATTTAACACTTACACAAAACCCCTTACAATGTTGCGTTCTAATTGGCACTGGTATGATACCTTGCAATCACTACAATGGGATTCAACACTATGGTTCGACCATGTCCTGAATGCAGACCACTTTTAACTCGCCACAATGGTACCGTCACCATTCAATCCTCATGCAAACATTTCTGCACAGGTTGCTTCTTGATGTGTTACACACTAACTTGGCTCCACACAAAAAGGAATTTAGTGTTGTACACTATCACCAGACTAGTCAGCGACTCGAAAATTGTTGCTCGAATTCCAGTATCCATGCCAAGGTGTTGTTTCGTTGAATATGCCTTACCAAAATGATTTTTCATTCATGCCACCCCACCATGTTGAGATCAAACTGTGTAGGAATGGCTCCTGTGACTACTATTAACTGATGGGAAAACCAAATACTAATACACTCTCAACTAAAACATATACCGTCGGTCTCGTGAGCCATGAATGAGAACAAGGAGAGATCAATGCCAATATGGAAATTTATACTCACAAATCAACAAACTCAACCATGACCATCACAAATCAAGATGCTGGATAGAAAAACACGCTGTTACACAGTAATTTGTCACCGTCCCTACCATTCCCCATCCCGCACAATGGAGGACCCATTTCGTGACCTGTGAACATTGTCATGCCTTGAAATCATCATCAATGCATTCCTCTAAGCATGAGCTTCAATTGCCCTAAAGACATCTCCTTGCAAAAAATCATGAAAACATCTCTTTTTGCATTGGCGCGGGCAGACAGTTCATCACTCGCGCCAATGGGAAAATCCTACAAAGAGGCTGTACAACCGAAGCTCGTCCCGCAGAAGCAACAACAACTCAATTTAAGGAGTGTTTTTAAAATAAATATTGGCGGAAGTTGTGTTTCAACAAACTCGCAAACCATTGCCTATCTTGAGTTGGGAGGTTTGGCTATGGATTTCCATAGAGAGGAAGTGGTTTGCCACCTCTCATGGAAGCTTCCTTGATGATAGGGCCAATCCCATGATTATAGGGATCCCAACTCCCCTTCCTCCATCTATAAAAGCTTGCCTATCTCCATTGCAAGCTAGTCTTCAAGTGCCTACGCTTTGAATCTCCAAATTCCCAAGAGCCTTTGTACTGTAAGAGCCCTCTTTCTCCCCTTAAGGCCAACTCAAGTAAGGAGACTATCGTCAAGAGACTCTGGAGAGGTTTTCCCTTTCCCTGGCGAGCTTTGCGAGACGTGAACGACTGGAGACCCATCCGAAGGAGACCGCGATGTCAGAACATTGGTTGTACTCTCTTTCGATTGTTATTTAATGAATGATTACGGTTATGGTCCCACTCAGTTTTCACTTATGTTAATAATGAGTTATATCCTTTCTGACTGATATATAGTTGTGTATTCTGGATTTTATGCTTGTATTCATGTTGTTTCTTGCATGTGCAGGTGTCCATTCGCGGAGATCGTGGGAGGATTGTGATCTGCCGAGGCTGAGGAACGGGAACGCTCTCTTCTACGGATCATAGCATTGGATTCCAGGTAGGCCTCCATCTTTGGTCTTTTATTCGTAACTAGGAATTTGCGCTGTAACATTTCTGGGCCATGTCGTTGCACCTCCGCCGGTTGTGGTGATCGCCTCTCCGTCCGCAGGGGATTTACCTCCTCAACAATTTGGCGACTCCACTGGGGATCCGTCTAGTTTTCACTGTCTCGTTTAGATCGTCTCATTTTGATTGTTTTATGATTTTCCTTGCTGGGTTAGCCTTCTGGGCTGGGTTCTTTTGTTGTTTTTGCTTCTTGGTTTGCTTAGTTTACATTGATCTACTTCTAGAGTAGTTCTTTTTTGTTTTTGGCTGAGAAACTCGACGGGTGCACTTTTTAGCTCGACAGTCGCGCCAATTGGCGCATGTTGCTTTTGTATCGCCCGCGCCAATTTCTTGCTGGCGCCAGTTGCAGCCTTACAGTCGTGCCACTCCTATAGGGTATTTGAGTTTGCTCAATTTTGAGCTCTCTAGGTCTGATCAGTGTTTTTCTTCTTGATTTTTCGACTGCCTAAGTGTGTTGGGGTCTTGTTTGACTAGGAATTTGCCTTTGTCCTTTGGTTGTTTGATTTTATCTATCGATTTCACGTTTTAAGCCCTAGGGCATCTAGTGGCTTTGTGTATCGAGCCCTCCTTGGGAGTTTTGGTGTTTCGTTTATCCAGTCGACTTTCTGATTGCTCCTCCACATTCTTTTAGTAGTTTTTCACTGTTTTGTTGTGATTTTTGGGTGATTGCTCATTTCTTCATTCAAATTTCGTTTGGTCTTGCTTTGGGCCTAGATCACACGACCCATTGGAGCCTTTGAGTCTTTTTCTTGGTTTTGAGAGACTTTGGTCGATTTGGGATCTGATTGTTTGTGTCATTGAGTGAAATTTGTTTGTTTTGCTCTCTCAATATCGTTTCTCAAGTTGTTCCGTTTGTTTTCGGTTTGTTTAGTGCTTCTAGCTATCAAACATTGAAAATTATAAAAAAATCTCTTTTGTTGTTGGTTGATTAGTGCAAATTGAAATTTTTTGATTTTACTAGTAATTAGTGATTGGGATGAAAATTTTTCGATTTCATTAGTTGCATTAGAGATCTCATTTTTTGTCTTCCGATCATTTTGTTTGTGTAAAGACTCTCAACTCTTCTATAGCTAGTTTTCATCGAACGAAATGGTGTATTGTGGCATGTAGCTTTGCATTTAGGAGTTTTTTGAAACAACACATTCGTTAGGGCCTGAAAATTGAAACGTAATTGAAGATCAACTTTAAAATCTACTCAATTTACACTAAGGCAGCATTGGAATCTAACGAAACATATTTAGAGGTCTAGGCTAGAGACGTGTTCCGGCGTCTTTAAACCTAGCAAAGCTTGTCGTTCGCCTCTGGCTTTAGACTAGTACGCACTTGTGCTCCCCGTACCGTCGCGTATAAAGGGAGACCCCACTAGGTTGCTATCCTTTATCCGTAGGAAGCCGAGTCTGCCGCCTTATACCCGTGATACACCGGACACAACATTCGGGGAGATTGCCTGCACGTACGTTAAGTCCTTGGTTGATTTCTCTTTTATTTTTGAAACCAAGGTGTATATTGCAGTTCACGGTTATTTGGCACACCCTTTGCCTAGCATTCCTGAGTAGTCAGTTCGATCTTTTCTGACTCTTTAAATTTGAAAAGGTCATCAAGCGCTTGTCCTTTCACACTTGTTTCCAATCTGAAAGTGATAGAGTCACCTTTTGCCTGTTTCTTGACTCTTAAAATATGAAACGGTAGAGTTTTGTTTCAATGTTTTAAAAATTAACTTCCCACGAAATATTCCTGGTTAAGGTTAGTTTCCTTAGGGTGTTTTTCTGAAGATCGTTTCTTATGGCAACTTTTCCGGAGTTCACCAACCAAGGAATCCCTCCCGATGGGAATCCTGGTCTTTTTCCTCCTTTTGGAAATGTTGGTGCTCCCTACATGGCAACTTTGTCCCTCCCTGGGTTAACTGTTGGGTTGACTGTTTGGTTGTTTTCAAGATCTGTGGTCTCGAATGTCTCGGCTACTGTTTAATCAGTTCCTCCGCCTGAACAACGTCATGTTGATTCTAAGGTGGACCTCTCCCCTTCTTCGCCTGTTTCTGCGTCCTCCTCTTCTGCTTCGCTTGGTGAAAGTCTGGATTTGAGTAACCAGGTGGCTAAGAAGAAGAAGAAGAAGACAAAGAAGAAGACAAAGAAGAAGAAGTTAGATAAAGGAGAGGCTAGATCTGCGACTATTGCGCCTAAGAAGCCTTCTGTCGATAAACCTTCCAACCCTCCCCGGAAAGTCAAGTTCCCTTGCATGTTGTGCACGGGAGACCATCTTCTTCGAGACTGCCCTGGCATTCCCAAGGTGCTTGAATAATGGTCTAGTGGTTGTCCGTCGTTGCCTTTGGCTTCTGGGAGTCAGGTTCGGGGCACGTCTTCAGCTGCTGCTGGTAAGGCTCCTAAGAAGCAGGGTAATATTACCAATCCCTGTAAGTTGTGTGAAGGGCACCACGCCATTCACCTTTGTCTGTATATGGATGAAGCCAAGAGAGTTTTGGACAACTCAACTGTTTCTACACCACGCCTCCCGGCTGGTTATAAACAGCTTTCTTCGAGTCCTCCACCAGCTGATTCCATGATTGGTCAAGAGTCATCCTTGGTCGATCCTGCTCCCTCAGAAATTCAGATTCAGGAATCCATTCCTGACCAACCATTGGTCATGGGATCGGTTGAACTAGCCCCGTCTACAGTGCACCAGGTCTTTTCCGTGGAGAGTGGACCTCACACCCCCAGGTTCTTCTTATCTCTTCAGATTCTTCGGACTTGGAGAAAGATTCTCCTATCCCTACATCTCAAGAAGTTGCTCCTCTGCCTCCCGCGATAGAGGTTACGGAGGATACCCTTCCCACCTTCGAGATGGAGGTCGTGAAGGATGCTCCTTCTTCTTCCGTAACACCAGGGGAATACCATCTCGATTCGATGGTAGCCCCTCCGAGTAGTTTGGTCGCTTCCTTTGATTGGAATCGATTCACAGGATACCGCCTTCCATCTTATGTGCCTTTCAAGATCACAGTACATGCTTTTGGTCTGGTCGTACCCAACACCATTATAGATGAAGGCACGTTCTTTAGTATTTTATCCTCAAATACCTGGCAAGCCTTCGGTTCACCGCCGCTTGCGCCTGTTACGCAGAATCTGTTGACATTCAATAGAAGAACGAGTCAACCGTTAGGGATCCTTCCAAGGTTACCTCTTACTTTGGGAGGTAAAACTGTCCATATGGACGTGATGGTTGTTCCAGGCCCCTTGGATTTCAATCTCCTCTTGGGGCGCGATTACACCTATGCCATGGGAGCACTTGTGTCCTCCCTTTTTCGTGTGGTCTGTTTTCCACATGAAGGGCGAATCGTGACCATTGATAACCTTTCGTTCTTTGGTCCCAATATGGCAGCTGGCCCACCATCATCCCTTCCTGGTTTTTATCCACCTGTTGTATCTGCCCCACTGCAGGTCAACTATGTGGCTACCTACCCCGTGCCTGTGCTCAGTGAGAGTGCCGTTGTGCATCAAGTGCTGGGGGCATTGGGTCCTGACTTCCAGGATGTTTTCCTTCCATCAGGAGTGGAAATCTTGGATGCAATGACTTCTCGTTCATTATGATGAGGTTGTCGGAGCATGGTTCCTTGTCTTGTGTCAAGCTCCTTAAAAAATGAAACAAGGTTCTCGGAGCATGGTTCTTTTCCTGTGTCAAGCTCCTTAAAAAATGAAACTGGGTATGGTCGGAGCAGAGTTCATTTTCTTATGTCAAGCTCCTTAAAAAATGAAACAAGCTGGTCGGAGCATAGTTCCTTGTCTTGTGCCAAGCTCCTTAACCCATGAAACAAGGTGGCCTGAGGATAGTTCTTTTAATGTGTCAACCTCGTTAAAATAATGAAAAACTTTCCTGTTCAATTCGAGTCTTTGATCAGTTCTCGTAAAATCCCAGTCGAGTCTTTCTTAGATCTCTTAACTTGAACCTTCACTCCATTTTCCTTTCATATGGACTGAAGCTTGGGGGGAATGCACCTCGAATTGAGTCACCATGCTGAGGGGCATGCTTACTTTTTCAAGCATAGTTTGTTTCCATTTCAAGCTTATGTAAAAATGAAACCGGTTTCAAGCATAGTTTATCTTTGTTTCAAGCTTATGTAAAAATGAAACCAACTTCAAGCAGAGTTTCTTGATTTCAAGCTTGTGTAAAAATGAAACCATCCATTTTACCTCTTGTGACTGTCATTTTATCAGCCTGTCTTTGCCAGATGAGCCTTGGTTTTCTCACTCCATCGTCACTATCTGCTTGGTCGATCATATGCCTTCACTTGGTTATTTTACCCATTCCTGAGGAACCACTGCAATGAGTGGTCTTGTTAGCCAGCTTCTTGACTTTTACTTGTTTTGAGCAGTTCCACCATTACCAGAACCAGTTGCTACCCTTTATACCACTCGTTCCTCCAGGAGGAGTCATCTTTCAGCTCTTTTCTGACTCTCTAAACGTGAAAAGATTGCCGAGGCCCTTGTCGTTTTGATCTCGTTAAAATGGACATGAATCAATATCTTCCCAGTATACGTTTACCCCTTTTTCGGGCTGGGATAGATTGATTACGAAAAAGGAATACCCTAGCCTATCGCGACTAGGAGGTTTTCTTGGATATTGTTTTCTACCTTTTTGGATCTGAGGAACTATTTACGAAAAGGGACCTATGGAGTTTACTTTTCTGCTATCTTTTCAAACTCTCTAAACATGAAAAGACGCCGAGTTCTCCCTTTGTCAGACTCGTTAAACCCTGATGACATCGGATCCAGTCGAAATGACGTTCTCCGAGTTTCTCCTTCCTAGGACTCGTTAAATGCACTAGGATGGATTTGCCCGAAGGGTGGACTTATATTACAAGCATATGCTATCCCCTTCAAGCTTGTTATAAAAAATAATTGGGGTACTCGCCAGAAATGGTGGGGGAAAAAATGGAACCATCATCGTTGTCATCGGCAGTATGTCGCTCTTGAACATGGCACTTGTCTGCATTCGTGTCGGGTTGGGGACATCTCATCTCGTTTCTTCACTTTGCCTCCGTGGGTTTGGATAATCCCTTTTGACCTCTCATCTGCTCATTGTCTCGTCACCATGACCTCTGATCCGTTGATGTCAAATACTGCCAAGTCCACTGTCGTGCCGTTTATATGTTCAAGAGAAGTTGGCCTCTGCGAATATCAACCTTCCTCTGATTCTCATACGATCCTGATTCACAACAAAAACATCATGTTCCTCTGTCTCGTGTCGATGATGTGGGAAGCATTATGGCCCACCTTCGATCAAGGTCACTTCCTGTCGACTTCAGCTCATTATCCAGGAAGTTGATCTAGAGACTCCTTTATGGTACCTTGGAGCCTGCATGCCTCAATGGCAGGTTCGTCGCATTCGACGTGGGGTTTTCATCATTGGCCTCCGATCGAGTGATTCTACGGGTGTTCGATGCCAGCTCATTGATTCACACGCCGTAGATTGTACCTGTAGTACCTTGAGGGCCATTGTCATTATTGGTGGTCCCTCTCGCGTCTGTTAACAGCTCTCATCATTGGCTGGTAATCAGACGATGTTCTTGCATGTTCGACTTCGGCTCACATATTCGCATGCTTGAACTTGTACTTTATTTGGGTCGAGATGGAGCGCAAGACCCTGGATTGTGTTTGTTGTAATCCAGGCTGCGATTGTGGATTATTATCATTATGTACATGACTCACTGATTGGATGGCTGCGACCATACCTGAGTCTATTTATTTGATCCTCGCTGGATGGCTGCGCCCATACCCTGGATCTGGATTATAGTGTACTCTGTTTCGGATGGCTGCGCCCATACCGCATATACATCATGTACTTGAGATATCAGTTGTATTTTTCTACGCAGGTTTTCTGACGGCGGGGCTTCAGTTGAACATGTTCTCGTAAAGCATTTCACCCCTCTCTCTCTCGGGCCTCATACTTTAGGGGGCATCTGTTACATAGTAATTTGTCACCGTCCCCACCATTCCCCGTCCTGCACAATGGAGGACCCATTTCGTGACCTGTGAACATTGTCATGCCTTGAAATCATCATCAATGCATTCCTCTAAGCATGAGCTTCAATTTCCCTAAAGAAATATCCTTTCAAAAAATCATGAAAACATCTCCTTTTTCATTGGCGCGGGCAGACAGTTCATCACTCGCGCCAATGGGGAAAATCTTGCAAAGGGGCCATGCCAACTGGCGCTCTGTCCCAGAGCAGCAATCGCGCCAGCCAATTTAAGGAGTGTTTTTTAAATAAAGATGGCGGAAGTTGTGTTTCAAAAAAATCAGAAACCATTGCCTATCTTGAGTGTTACACCATTTTTTGGTCATCTAACCTATTATCATCAGATGGACCCAAGTACACCATGTAAGACCAATTTTACCGTAAGTAAAATTGCTTTCACTATGTTAAAACAGGAAACCCCAAAAGGAAATATTAAACAAACCTATATTTGTTTGATTTTCCTCATGGAATAATTAATTAAACCATAATTTAATTATTATTCCGAGTCATGTTTAACCCAAAATCAAAGAAATTAATTAGATAAACCTTTATTTATCTTATTATTTTCTAGGAATAATCATTTAAACCTTATTTAGATGATATTCCTTGTTAAATATGACGAAATCACCCACAAATAATTAAATAAATCACTATTTATTTAATTATCTTTCAACCACTTCCTTAAATAATTAAATAAATCATTATTTATTTGATTATCTTCTAACCGCTTCCTTAAAAAGATAAATAAATCATTTATTTATTTATTTTTGACAAATTAAGGGATTTGACCCAAGTCAAATACCTTTTCCCTCCAACAAATATAATTAAATATTCCATAAAAAGTGGATCTAGATCTGGTTAACCCATGCACCAAGATCTAGAATGACCCAATATTTTGTTATAAATAGGAGGGTTTTTCCTACCATTCTTCACCTTTTGTTGCCTATTAGATCACTCTGGATCTATACACTTGGTCACATATCTCCATCATTTTGCTCCCATTGAGCTCTACTCTTTGCATTGGGTTTTCTACATCAACTAGAGAGAGAAATCTTAGATCTGAAGTGCTGAGGACTTCCAAGAACCCATCCCACTGAGGGGAATTGGATACTCCTTCTGGTTTTCCTCCCAGGTGCCCCATTAATACAAAAATTCTTTCAAAAATTGTTCTTGCCTTGTCTATTGGTATATGGAGAAAACCCTTGTTTTTACTGCTTAATGTCTTTCCATGCATAGATCTGGTGTTTTGCAGCTCTTTTCTTGTCTAACTAACCGCAGATCTGAAGATATTGGCAACCACTTTTGTTGTTAGGGCTATTAGTTATGCGTAGCTAAAGTGGTCCTTTTTCGTACACTTCGACAAAGGATTCATACTAACAAATGGCGACTCCACACGAGTTTTAAATTACGACCGCTGTCGTTTTTCATATTCCTGCATATCCAGCTACTTCAGACCCTAGGGTTTCTTTTCAGCTGTTTATTTTTCCTATTTTCATGTTGTTTTTCTCACATAAAACCCTAAAACATCAAAATTTCTAACTTCTGTGTGTTTCTGGCCCTATTGCGTAGGTAAGCGACACCAGCCGCAACTGAGACGACAAATTTTCTGAAAATCTGCCGCCGAGACAACCGGAACGGGGGGTCGCACTTTTTGGCCCTAAACCTGCGACCTGGACCTCCAGGTCGCACTTTTCAGCCTGTTTCCTGTGACCTGCACTGAAATCAGGTCAGAACCTGCAACCTGCCATTTTTTCAGTGATTTTTCTGCAATTTTTCTGGGTTTTGCTACAGCTTCTGCCAGGGTCTTCCAGCCTCTGTCTCAGCTCGCTTTGACCAAGTTCTGAACTGTTTTTACTCATCTAAGTGGGAACCTAGCCCCCTAGGGCTTTAGTACCCTCCACCTTTTGTGGAAGAGTTTTAGCTGTTTTAGCCGTCTGTTTTTCAGAGCTTCAGCCTCCTTTTTTCCAGATCTGTTACCTCCCTTTCAGATCTGTTGAAATCAGCCTTTCTTCCTTTCAAATCACCTCTTGTCGTTTTGTTTGGACCTACTTTCTGGGCCTCCTCCTTGCCCCCTCCATTTTTTTCTGATTTCCTTCCTTTTTCCAGCCACCTTGCCTCTGTCTCTTGGCTGTGATCTGCACCTCTTTTCAGCAGCTTTATCCTCTAGATCCCTGTCCCTTTTGACCCTAGATCTATTGACCTCTTTTTATGTGTGTTTTGAGTAGATTTTTGCCCTCTTTTAGAGTAGTTTTGAGAGACCCACCTTTTTGGGTTAGATTGATGCATAGTTAGCTGTTAAATGTTCTATCCTTTCAACAATCTATATTGTTCTACGCAGATTTCTTTTCAGTTACGCAGCACACCTTTTCTTGCTCTCAAAACGAAAAGGGTTTAAAAATTAAAATTAATGCACACCACACACTGAACCTGGCAAAGACTCTAAAATCAATTGTCACTGCACCTTATCTGCCCTTGACATCACTTGATTCTGTCCCTTTCTGCCCTTGTCAGTTTCCTTCTTCCTATCATCATTGTGCCCCCAAGGCGCCCTTCCCGGAGACTTCTTGGCCTTCATCCTCAGTTTCCGGTCGATCGACCTGCTCCGCCCCGCCGTCGTCGAGCCAGTCCACCTTCGATTCCGCACTCCGACTCCTCTCCTGATTCATCGGGTCCTCCTTCTCCTCCTAGTTCTCCCTCTGTCACCTTCACTATGTCTGGTCCAGGGCCTAACGCTAGAGGTTCTCCCGGCCCAATGTCGGCCCTACTACTAGCGGAACCGCCACAGGAACTAACCCGGCCACCCCTGTGCTGCCATACATTGCAGGCCTCAGCCTCCCCGATTTCCATCAGTTGATCAATGACCCCATTCACCACAATGCTAATTGGCCTGCTATGCCAACCAAGCTCCCCTCCGACATCCCTAAGTTTGAGGGCCTTAATGGCAAAGATCCAACCAATCATGTCCGATCTTTCCACATGTGGTGTTCCTCCAATTCCATTACCGATGACTCCATCTGTCTTCGTTTGTTCCAACGCACGCTCACCGGAAAAGCTTCTAAATGGTATGTCGAACAAGCCACCTCTACCCATACCACCTTTGAGACTCTTGCCCAAGCCTTTTTTTCGTACTTCCATCTCCCTCTCTGATACGATACTGGCATGGAGCTCTTGACTTCCTTCAAGCAATCCTCTTCAACACGCCTTTCCGCCCATGTTCAGGAATGGCGAAGAAGACGGAGCTTGTGTCGAGCCCCTCCCTTCGAAGATCGGGTTTACATGGAATGGTTCCTTCGCACCCTTCCCGCTCCCATCGGCAAAGATGTCGCCTCTCACTTTCCTCCAACTAAAGAATCCGCCCTCCAAATAGCCTTGAAATATGCCCTGATCTACGCTCAATCTGGTTATGTTTATACCGTTCTTCCTGACCTCCCCAGGCCCGGTGGCGCTAACGCCCCGGGGGCATCTCATTCCGCCGACGGTATCATTGGAGCCCTTTCCCATCCGTACGCTCAACCTCCTATGGGCTATGGTCTCCCTCAGGGAGGGGCCGACTCCTCCAGCTCCTCCGGCACTCTCCCCCCTCCCCGTGCTTGTGTATCCGGGATACGACATGCCTCCTCTTTTGCCCAACCTCTGCTTACCTCAATGTTCCAACCTGCCCATTACCCTTATCCAGCGGCCTGGTGCGCCATCAACTCCCTCCGGCCTTATGCGCTCCCTCCTCCCTTGCCTCCTCAACCCCGGCACCAGCACCTACGGCCCCTCCGGGGCAAGAAGTATTTTTCCCACGGAACATTAATCCCCTTCTTCTCAAAGAAGGTGGAGAGGCAATCAAAACCAATCTGCCCCTGGTACCCGTGGACCCAATCCTGGTGTGGACCCTAACACTGCCAACCAGCAACAGGGCACTCAGCCCAAGCTGGACAGGCCGCTTCGCACAAGTAAGCCTTGTTCGTGTTGCGGTGTTTATGGTCATTACACCCACAATTGTCCCCTATTACCCCAGATGCAACAGATGTGGGAGTCTCAAGCCACATTGCGTGGACAGCACGCCTCCCCTCATGCTCCTCCTAATGTGGCCACTACCCAGCCAGCTGTGTTTACTGATCCTTTCCTAATAAGGTTACGTGGCTACCAACCACTTTGACGACCGGTCGCCACCCTTCCCTTTACGGTTCCTCTGATTAACGAGATCCTTATGATGCACTCCGATCTAACCGTCTGTCGATCTTCACCTTCAAACTCGGTCTCGCCAGTACCCCAAGCCTCCCGCTCAGTCTGCCCCCGAGTCCCCTTCTTCTGGTTCTACAGAGCCTCTTTCGACATCCAATGGCCCCTTACATATCCCTCAACCCAAAGTTGAGGTTCATACCAATATTCCTAAGGGACCATTACGTCGAAATGCTGCTTCTGGTCGAGCTGCTCATTCGTATAGCATAGTAGATGATTTGGCGCAATCTCCTGCCGCCATTTCCACACTGGAACTCCTCCAGTCGTGCCCTTCCCAAAAGAAGGCTCTACTATTTTCCGTGGGCATTGTAGATCCTGCTGATGACCAAATGATTGTTTTCGATGCCACTCAATCGGACCACCCTCCTCTTCCTCCTTCCGTCGCCTTCCAAATCCCAGTCAAGATCCGGAATGCCAACGTGTCCCGGTGTATAATTGATGAGGGGGCATGCACCTGTGTGATGTCTGCTTCGGTTTGGAAGCAACTCGGATCCCCTGAGCTGGCCCCTTCCACGATCACCCTTCGAACGTGGGACGGTCATGCCTCCCAGCCCATTGGCCTGTTTCGTAACTGTCCCATCACCCTCGCCGGTAAGACCGTTTGCGTTGATGTCGAAGTCATCGGCGCCCCTCTAGACTACAACATTCTATTGGGGTGAAGCTACACTTATGCCATGTCTGCTGTCCCATCCGCAGTTTTCCGCAAGATGTCTTTCCCGCACAATGGAAAGATAGTCACAATTGACTAGCTATCTTATCATGAGCCGCCGTCTCCAACCTCCCCTGAGACGACCATCTCTTCTATAGCCAATAAGCAAACCATCGATTCCTTGACCAGTTTCTCCCCTGGCGTCTACAAAGATTCCTCCCTGCTTGGAACTTTTCCTCATCTTCCGCCCCCTCCGGTCACCGATCCCAGCTCATCGAATGTTTGCATGATGAAATCGTCCCAGGCTGCTCGTAAGCGGACTGCCTCGGCTAGTCAGAAACCTCCTCCTCGCCCTCCGCAACCTGCTCCTAGCCATTCATCTCAGCCAGCCGGACCTCCTCCTTCTGGCCCTCCCCCTACAGCTGGTATCCCTGAACCCCTTTATCCTCCTGGATCGGTTCCTCCTGGCCTTCACCATCTCGAAGCCGTCCCTCCTGGTCATTACCCTGCTGGACAGATCCCTTTCCTAGCTCCCCCTCCCGGAGTATATTCTGTCCCCGTCATGGCCACCCTCTCTCTCCCTAACCTGACCTTGGGCATACCGGTCTCGTACCTTGATCCCCCAGCCGCCACCCCTCCCAGTCACCCCAAACCCTACATGGCTTTGACACCGGTTCAACCAGTCCCCCTCGCTTCCTCCGTTGCCACTGTGCCCCCAGCACCTCCACAGGACCCTTCTCCTGTCGTGACGTCTCCCGGGAAGAAAGGCAAAGCCCGCAAGGGGGCACCTAAAGACAAGACCACCACAACTGACCCGGCCCCTCCCCCGCCTGCGAAACCTTGTGCCTTATGTGATGTCACCGGTCATGCCACCCATGCTTGTTCCGAGTTACCCTGTATTCAACCCATGGTTAAAGTCGCGTTCCCCGAGTCTACGGTCCCTGAAGCCTCCATTCCTTATTCGTCCGTAACCAAGAACCCCAAGACTCTCCGCACCAAAAAACCCTGTGCTTTGTGCGGCGTTCATGGCCATTACTCCCACCCTTGTCCCCTCCTGACGCATTACCACGCCTCTTTAGATTTGATCCGAGAGTATGAGGTTGAACAAAATCAATCCGCCTCTCCCATCCTCGCGCAGTATGCTTCAGGTCAGCCTGAAGATCCCCCCGCTACCATCAACATTCCCCCCCCTGATGTTCATATGATGGAGTCTACTGTCACCATTCTTTACCTATCCTACTCCGCGAGACACTTGGAGCCTAGCCCCCCTGCACCCTCCCCTGTTGTGTCGCCTGACCTCCCCTTTTCCACCCATACACAAGACCACTCCACCCGTGTCTCTGTTGACCTCCGCAGCCCGAGTCCTCACCAGGCTTCCGATAGCCCTCATATACCACCCTGTATGAGTCATGGTCATCCTGCCCCTTGCACTCCCTCCTGCGGTTGCCGCTCGATGACTTCTGTACACTCATGCTGCCGTCATTGCCTCTCCTCCCCTCATTTGTTGTCTTGTAACACTATTCCGCAGGACCCCCCGTCTACACCCTTTATCGGTTACGCCGATGGTGCAAGTTGTTACTCCCGGAATCTAGCCTCGGCGGGTTGGGCCATTTTCCCCCCCTTGCATGCCCTTGTTCTCTCTAACGACGTCTGCATTGGTTCTGCCACCAATAATCAGGCCGAATATGATGCAGTGCGTGGTCTCTTAGCCGATGCCCTCTTTCATCGCATCCTCCATCTGCACGTTCGTTTGGATTCCCTACTTCTTGTAATGCAACTAAATGGTGTTTATCATGTGTATAACCCTGTGCTGTTTAGATGCTATTTACGAGTGAAACTCTTGATACATGCATTTGAAACCATAACTTTCAACCATGTACCTCGAGACCAGAATCACTATGTAGATAGTATTGCAAACCATGTTCTAGATTGGCATTTATCACACGCATTTCATACAAGACAATAACATTCATAATCATTAAAAAATGATGCATATCCATAATATGTGTCGCAAAAACATGTGTTTAGAGTCCATCTACTCTGATACATACGACATGCCCATAGCATGTTACAAAAAACCCAAAACTGGGGGCACCACTGCCCCTACATACATCATAGGGGGCACCACATGCCCCACCCCTAATCACTATCTGGAGGCTCCCAGGCCAATGGCTCTGCCCCTGCAGCATGTAGATCGTGCATAGCCTGATCGGCCATCACCATGCGCCACATGACACCTCGCCACTCCGAGGGTAGACCAACACATGGCTCTATGAACTATTCGTCTAAGTCCTGCCACCTGCGCTCTGATACTCCGGTCAACAACCTTTCGTATCTACGGCGGATGTCCTCTAGCAGGGCGGCTGCATCCTCATTCTGTGCCGCTCTCGACCCACTTGGACCTATAGCTCCAGACGCTATCGGTCGTCCCATATATCCGGCCGGTTTTACCGGTGCTATATCTGCATACCAAAAGTACACGAATCAGTACCATCAATTACTATTCAAAAACTTTAACATGCCCACACAAGAATAGCAATCTGTCACTTACCATCGGGCCCCCAGAATCGACCAGGCGGAAGTGGCAGATCCGGATCTCCACAGTAGCTCATCCCACTATAGGGATAGTCGTCTATGTACAATGGCATCTGATCCCAATGGGCAAAAAACTCCAGTCGAAACACTCGCCCGACCACCCCTCCTCCTCCTCTGCACAGTAGCCGTCCCCAACGACGCATCCTGGGCTCTCTCGGGCCCCCATCTGGAAGTTGTACACGAGGCCTCAAGGTCGGGATCTTCTCAAAGAAGAAGGCGCACAACAAAGTCCCATATGAGCAGTCATGGTTCACCTGCCGCCTGCATAGTGACAACTGTCGCTTTAGCGACACCAACATCATTTGGGCCCACCCATAGTAGGTCCCACCCAACACACTTTCCACTATCATCATCTGCCCCCCAGTGATGTGATGGAACGCCTGGTTGCCCAGGATTCGCAGCACAGCTGCGGCCACTGCACGGGTTTCTAGCCTCTCTAGATCCCCGATCGGTATTCGAGTCCCCTTGACTTGGAGACCCGGTCGACAATGGCGCTCCACGAACTCCATGATATGCCGCCCCCGTGGCAACACTGGCTGTGTGTTTCCCACCATCCCCAGTGGCGGGAGACCAGTCAGGAAGTACACGTCCTGGACTGTCAGTTCGATCCTGAGCCCCTGCACTACAAAGATCTCCTGATCTGGATCCCAGTAACTGATAATCCGGGCTAGTAATGGTTCCCCTGCTCTCATCAAAGGGTTCTCCAAAAACTTGAGAACCCCAAATCTGGCCAATACACAGCGGACGCCCTGATCCGCCTAGATCTCTTTCTGTAGTGTCCCCAGATCTCTCTTTCTCCAGTTGACCCCTAACTCTGCCATACCTGCACAAACACATCATTTTTGTCAGCATACAGATCGGGAAAACCATAACCAAACACCAAAACCCAACTTCCAGCCATAAAACAGCACCAAAACCCCCTCATCTCCCAGGTCGTGGTTTTCTACTCTTTTCTGGACCAGGTCGCACTTTTTGCCCTGATACCTGCGTCCTAGGTCGCACTTTTTGCCCCAAAAAGTGCGACCCGGCCGTAGAGATGAAGGAGGGGCTATTTCTGGGATTCTGGGCCCTAAACTGAAAATGTAATCCATCAAAATGCAAGAGAAAAGTTAGACCTCTTACCTGCAACTGACGGATCGCGATTCCAACGGTCGGTTTGTCCGCTACGTTCACCGCAAGATTTAGGGCCTTCTCTCCTCTCTACATTCACCACAGCAACAATAGCAAATGAGTGATTTTGGAGGGAAAACCGCCTTATTAAAAGAGAACCCCTGTTTCTTCTTTCGACTTCCGTGACCACACCGTAGCCCTGTTTGACGAACCGTCTGAACCGTTGGAAAGCTCTCACCGAGCCCTCAAATGGGTATCTGTTAGTTTTTTGAGATCTGACACTCCACCAGGACACATTTTGTCCAAGAAGGGTCACTTCACCCCTCCTTAAAATCGAATTTCCTCACTTACGACACTTGTACTTGGGGCACCATCTTGCCTCCTTACTTGTCTTCGTTCGTGTTGATTTTCGTCATGAGTTCCCATCATGTACTCATGCTTCCACGGTCCCCCATTGGGGCCTTTACTGTGTGGCAGCACCATCGAGTCGCCCTTGTTTAGAGCATCCAATATTGAGTCATCATTCCCACCATGGAGTCTATACCGAGTCCCTTTGTACCCCACTATAGCCCTCCATCCGTCATTGATTGGTCTCTCTCTTGTGTCGCACATTATGACCTTCAGTTCCACTGTCCCCCATCCCTAATGATGTTGTGTCAGTCGCTGCCATATCATTCATGCCCTTTATGCTCTAGCAAGGGAAGTCATCCATTAGCTCCTCAGTCCTTTCCACTTCACTATCATCATTAGTGTCAGTCTGTCCGTCGCTCTACTTTTTTCTTTCGTGCCTTAGTTGAGGGTCTCTCATTGCCTCAACTATAGCGGACCTCCTTCTGTCAACATCAGCTCATTTATTCCAGAAGCCAGGTCTAGAGGGCGGTGTACCTTGGTTCCAGCTTTCACTCCTGTTCGGGGCCTCGGTTCAGGCAAAGGGATATCTCCTTTCCCTTTGGCTTGATTGTTTCTCCAGCCTCTTCAGCATGATCGAGATTCGTATACCTGATGGTCCAGTGATCCAGTAGCAGCTCTTGATGATTCCCGGGTGTGTGTGAGATGTTTCAACCCTCATGAGGGGGTGGCCCTGCAGGTAGCCCCCCACATGCCCGGATGACCTCTTCTTTGCAGCCTTCGATGCAACTCCAGATATTTGATGATGTTGGCCGTAGCCACTTGCAGCGCCTCTTCAACTTGCATGTATCAGTCAGATTTTGTGAGCCCTTCCCCATTTACAGGGGGCATTTGGGTTGTATTTGTATCTCATGTACTCAGATATTATTGTACAAGTCCTGGCTGTTATCCCAGGCACATCATGTATGTGGGATTCCTCATTGTATTTTTATCTGGTTCATGATTATGCCAGCTGTACTTTATGGTTCGGTCCCTTGTTTACTGGACACACTATTCTTTTGTACTTTGTCTCGGCGGGCATAGGTATGCCTCCCCCGCCGCCTTCAGCACATGTACCCTCTCATAAAAAGAGACTTGTTGCACCTGCGAGTCTCGTCTCCTCAGGGTCTAGTCCTTCAGCACACTATCTACCTCACAGTTCTCTCTCTGACACCCCTTTTTGTTGTCTAGTGATTGTGTTCTTACAACGTACTTCGGTCATACGATTTGCTCCCGACACTCGCACGCTGGGGGGCAATCTGTTACACCATTTTTTGGTCATCTAACTTATTATCATTAGATGGACCCAAGTACACCATGTAAGACCAGTTTTACCCTAAGTAAAACCACTTTCACTATGTTAAAACAGGAAACCCCAAAAGGAAATATTAAACAAACCCATATTCGTTTGATTTTCCTCATGGAATAATTAATTAAACCATAATTTAATTATTATTCCCAGTCATGTTTAACCCAAAATCAAAGAAATTAATTAGATAAACCTTTATTTATCTTATTATTTTCTAGGAATAATCATCTAAACCTTATTTAGATGATATCCCTTGTTAAATATGACCAAATCACCCACAAATAATTAAATAAATCACTATTTATTTAATTATCTTTCAACCACTTCCTTAAATAATTAAATAAACCATTATTTATTTGATTATCTTCTAACCACTTCCTTAAAAAGATAAATAAATCATTTATTTATTTATTTTTGACAAATTAAGGGATTTGACCCAAGTCAAATACCTTTTTCCTCCAACAAATATAATAAAATATTCCATAAAAAGTGGATCTAGATCTGGTTAACCCATGCACCAAGATCTAGAATGACCCAATATTTTGTTATAAATAGGAGGGTTTTTCCTACCATTATTCACCTTTTGTTGCCTATTAGATCACTCTGGATCTATACACTTGGTCACATATCTCCATCATTTGCTCCCATTGAGCTCTACTTTTTGCATTGGGTTTTCTACATCAACTAGAGAGAGAAATCTTAGATCTGAAGTGCTGAGGACTTCCAAGAACCCATCCCACTGAGGGGAATTGGATACTCCTTCTAGTTTTCCTCACAGGTGCCCCATTAATACAAAAATTCTTTCAAAAATTATTCTTGTCTTGTCTATTGGTATATAGAGCAAACCCTTGTTTTTACTGCTTAATGTCTTTCCATGAATAGATCTGGTATTTTGCGGCTCTTTTCTTGTCTAACTAACCGCAGATCTGAAGATATTGGCAGCCACTTTTGTTGTTAGGGCTATTAGTTATGCGTAGCTAAAGTGGTCCTTTTTTGTACACTTCGACAAAGGATTCATACTAACACTAACACTCAAGCCTCTCTGGCATCAATGCCCTCGCCTCTCGAGCCTTCTCAACCTCTGCCACAACAGCCACCACCTCCTCAATTTTAGTTGTATGCTCACCAGAGTGTGACTAATGCCCCCAATTCCATGAAAAGGAATAGCGGGAAAAGAAATCAGAACGACCAAGCACAGCATAACTAGGTTCGCCAAGGTAATCAACTGAACACAGCCCAAGGGAACCAACCTAACACTACAAACCAGCAACAGGGCGATCATCCCAAGCAGAAAAATATCCTTTGTGCGAAAAAATATTATTATTTTTGTGGTGTACATGGCCATTATAATCATGATTGTCCCATTTTACCCAAAATGTGCCAATTTTGGGAAGCCCAAGTAGCATCCAGACGACATCAACCCACCACATCGCTTCCTCCAAACACTGTGCCAGCTCAACCGACTATGTTCACTAATCATTTCCCTCAGCAAGGATATGTTGTTGCCCAACCAACTAAAGGTAAAACTGCTCCTCAACCTCAGCAGTTTGGTACCCCTGATAACCAGATACTCAAGATGAATTCTGATAAGGTGAATACCGCTGATGTTATCTTCAGACACGATCGCACCAGTATGACAAGCAACCTGCTATGTCTGCAACTGAGTCCTAAACCAAACTATCCATAGAGTCCATTATGAAACCAAATTTTCCCTTACAGATCCCTCAAACTAAGCCAGATGTCATTCCCAATATCCCCAAAGGGACATTACGCCGAAATGTTGCTTCTGCCAAAGCCGCCCACACCTACAACATAGTAGATGAGTTGGCGTAGTCTCGTGCCACCATGTCAAGTTGGAAGTCCTCCACATGTGCCCATATTAATGAAAATATCTACTATCTTATTTGGGCATTGTAGATCCTTTAGATGATCATTTGATCCTCTTTGATGTTGAAAATTCTGCAATTTACCCTCATCCATTGGCTTCGAAATAGTAGTCAAGATCCGTAATGCCCATGTTCAGTGATGTATCATTGACGAGGGTGCATCCACTTGTGTGATGTCTACTGATGTTTGGAAGAAACTTGGGTCCCCCTATCTTCCCTCGTCCACTATCACCTTACGTGCATGGGACGGTCACCCTTCCCAGCTCCTTGGCATGTACCACAATTGTCATGTCACACTTGCGGGAAAGACTATTTGCATTGACATATAAGTCATCAATTCGCCCTTGGATTATAATATCCTCTTGGGTTTTAGCTACACATATGCGATGTCAGTTATTGCATCCGCATTTCACCGTAATATGTTCCTCCCCTACAATGGAAATATTGTCACCATCAATGAGTTGACATATTACGAACCAAAGTCTTAGACCTCCCCTGAGTCCATCATATCTTTAGTGATTGATAAGAAAATTTTCACCCCTAGCACTTGTGTATCACTGCAAGTCTATAAATATTCCACCTTCCTAGGTGCTTTCGCTAGTCCCCCCCCCCCCCCGGGCCTCTGATCACTTAGCCCAACTCATCGAGTGTTTCATGTTGCAAGCGTCATGGGCTAACTAAAAGAGACCCGATATGCCAGTCAACAGACTACACCTTCACAACCTGTTGTTATTCACTCAACACAGCCATCAGGCTCATCTCATCAAGGAACTTCTCCCTCTGATGGTGTCTCTCCTCATCCTTTTCAACGAGGAACAATTTCCCCAAGCCTTAATCATCTAGGAGCCATTCCACCAGGCCATTATCCTTTAGGTTAGATATTGTTTTTAGCTCCTCCATCTGGAGTCATTTTTGTGCCTGTTATGGCTATGTTGAGTTTACCCAATTTGACCTTGGGGATCCAAGTCTGGTACATTGATCCCCTAGAAAACACTCCACCAAGTCAACTTAAACCATATATCGCTTTGACTGTGGTTCAACGAGTTACCATGACCCCTCCCGTTGGTTCAGTGCCACAACCACCTCAACAAGAATCTACTACTATTGCAAAAGCATCTGGTGAGGGGCGAAAATCCAAAAAGAAGGAACCTAAGGACAAGGCTCCCAAAATAACTCCAGCTCCACATAAGCCTCAAAATCTAACACCTCTATGTGCTTTGTGTGATGTTTTTGGGTATGCACCAATAACTCTCCTGATCTTCCTCGTCTCAAACCTGTGGTCAACGAAGCATTTCCGAATCTGACATCCCAGAGGTCCATGTTACCTTACTTGATTTAGCGAAGAAACTCAAATCGTTGTGTATGAATCACCCTTGTGCTTTTTGCAATCTTTACGACCACTATTCCCATAACTATCCCAATCTCGACTACTTTTGCGACACCCTTTAGGAAATTCACGAAATTGAGGCTGTTCATAGTGGATCGTCTACTCATCTACTTGTGATTTATTCTTCACCAAAACTAGAGGATAGTTCTACACCCATTGTGATACCTATACATGTTGTCATCCATCAGATCCATGGAGGAAGACCCCTCCGGGGCTTCCCATTTTGTTTCTGTCAAACCTCCCTCATCGAACACCCTGGTCTAAAAATCGGTAGATGTTTCATCTACTAGCTCTTTGTCTACCCATAGTAGCGATGCATATGTGAACCATATTTCTCATGTAGATGCACCAAGTAGCTCTGTCGCATCAAGTGGTCTCCCTTTTTACAGTCCTCCCATCTTCCATATTAATGAAGAAATTATGGAAGCCATAACCACCCCTTATTTTCCTTGGGATGATATGCACCATCATATGTATTTCCTTCTGCAACAAACCCATGACCAATATGTTGTGGATTCTAAAGAATTCATTCATGATGAATTCGATTGGTTTAGAAATCCCATCCCTGCACCAGATGCTTTCGAAGAAGGAAACATGGACAATATCTATCCTACCATTAACATAAACATTTTAAAAAAACAAGGTGTTGAAGAAAACTATACCTTGGGGGCACACTGTACCCTGGAAGAAATTGAGGCTTACACCAATCTATTCAAGGAATTTAGTGATGTTTTCACCTATTCTTATTATGAGATGACTAGACTTTATCCCGCCATTGTCAAACACTATATCAACACATGGCCCAATGTTATGCCTATCTGTCAAAAGTTGAGACCCATCAATCCTTACAAACATGAGGCTATCAAAGCCAAAATCTATAAGCTCAAGTAGGATATTTTTATCTATCCCATTGAATATACCACATGGGCTTCCAACCCTATTCCCATTCTTAAGAAACGAGGCACCATTTGTGTCTGCACTGACTTTCGCAACTTGAACAAATATCATACCACAGACAAATTCCCCACACCATTTATTGACCAAATCATTGATGAGTGTGTAGGGCATGAGGTTATATCCTTCATGGATGGGTGCTATGGATATAACCAGATCACTATCCATCATGCTAATCAACTTAAAATTGTGTTCATTAGTCCAAGGGGAAAATTTTCCTATAGGGTCACACCTTTTGGTTTAAAGAATACCAGAGCCAACTTTAAGCGAGCCATGTCTTATTTCTTCCATCATTTGTCTCATATTATAGTTTCTTACCTTGACGAACTCACCATTCGTTCTAGCCTTCAGGATCAACACATTCATGATTTACATACCATTTTTCTCCACCATCACAAGTTTAATATCCGCCTCAACCTATTGAAGTCATTAGGGGAATTTTGAGGTCTAAAATGGGTCTCCTAAGAAAAACTTACAAACAAAATAAAATTTATAAGAACCAATAGGATTCAAGATGATGATGTCAACCATGGGGGATGATTCACTATTTTTTAAGTAAAAGGGTAAAAATATTTAAAAATAATAAAATAATAAAACTACTTTTTCAACTTATCTCCCAAAGTTTTTACTCAAATTTCGAGCGGGAGTACTACTTGGATGAAAAATTTAATTCGTTATCCAAGGAAAACCCATGTTTCATACTTTTGATGCACCCTGGTACATGAAAAATGAGAAATACATGAAAAAGCTTGATTGAAATCACATTTTTCATGTATTTCTCATTTTTCATGTTGCAGGATCCATCGAAAGTATGCAACATGTGTACTCCTTGGCTGAGGAATTAAATTTTTCATCTAACGAGTACTCTTGGTTGAAATTTGAGTAAAAACTTTGGGAGATAAGTTAAAAATATGAGTTGAAAAAGTAGTTTTTTATTTTTTCCCTCTAAAATTTGATGATGTAATCAAGTATTATTATATTATTTCCACTGTTATTTTATAATTTCCTTAGGAGGCCCATTTTATACGACAAAATTCCCCTAATGGTGTCTTTTTCATTCCCACCAGCTGTCAATTGGGCTTCATTGTGTCCAAAGATGGTATTAAATTTGATCTCCTCAAAATCAAGCCATTCTTGAACTCCCCATTCCTCGTACCTTGCACCAATTACAAAGCCTCCAAGGAAAATCCAAATTCCTACATTCGTCCGTACCTGACTATGCCACCACTGTGCATGGGTTTCTAATATTCCTTCACTCTCTAACATCCCATTTGTTTTGGATGACCATGCTCATCTATCTTCTGATGCCCTGAAACATGCTCTCACTTCCACTCCCTTGATTAGTCCACCTAACTTTGATAGGGACTTCATCCTGTACATCTCATCTTCCACCCATTTGGTTGCTAGGGTCCTCATCTAGGAATATGCTGCTATAAATGAGTATGTTATCTATTATGTCAGTACGAACCTTGTGGGACCCCCCCTGTCCTACTCATAGGAAGAGAAATTGGAGTTTCCTACCATGTTCTCGGTCCAAAAACTTCATCACTTTATCCTTACACACGCCACCAAGGTTGTGACCAATTCCAACCCAATGGCTTTCCTCTTAAGTTGATGGATCATTAATGGGAAATAAACCCATTGGATCATTATCCTCTATGAGTTCAATCATGAATTTGTCACACCAAAGAGTAAGAAAGGTTTCGCCCTTGTTGAACTTATTTTTGAATTTCCTACTGGTGCGCGTGATCCATCGGTTAATTATGATTTAACTGATGAACACTTGTTTGCCATGAATTTGGATGATCCTTCGTATGACGACATCCTCACCTATCTGCGAACTGGGAAATTCACCCCTCACCTCAATCATGATGATCGACGACATATATGACACCAAGCCCCCCTCTACCTGCTCATCGGGGACGATATTTATCATCACAGTGTTGATATTGTCCTTCATCGTTGTCTCACGCACGTTGAAGCTGAGCAAGTCCTTAATACCTGCCATAGTGGTGCTTGTGGTGGCCACCTATTTGGTATGGATACTGCCCTAAAAATCATGTGCTCTAGGTATTTTGGC